>LBNU01013245.1:172716-204860 GCA_014162995.1 Artemisia annua
CCGGGCGCTTCGAGAAAGTTACCCACCCGTTCGACCACGATGTATGGTAGAACGCGCGGAAAAGATTGATGGTTGGATTGATTGCGAGTAAACGACAGTTTACTTCAAAGTTTGTTATCTTTGCCGCACCTAGCGGGTGCAGCTGAGAGATATGCAAACGATAAAAGTTGAGAACATCACTCAAGAATAGGGATATAGGCACGCGCTGGTTCGCAAACTCAAAAAAACGCGTATATACCCCTATTTTCCCCTCTGGGAAGTCTGCTATACATGCATTTGGTTCCGGTAAAACCGGATGCACATCCAGAGGAATGAAATAATCAGAGGTGAACCGACGAAGTTCATCCTCATCCATCTCGGATCGGAACTCTTCTAATTGGCGAACCATTTTTACTAACAGGCGCACACGCAGTTACCTTCGCAGTTTCTGGTTTTCGTGGTTGATGATTATTAAGGAAGGAGAAAATGGTGTTTTCACTGTGGTAGACACAGTAAAAATGAAAACCCTTTATATAGGGTTTCCTCTAGCCTTGGATAGCCGACACGTGGATTCCACTATCTCCATCGTGTGGCTGGAATACAAACAGGTACATACACTTTCACGTATTTCAAGAGATACGTGGGGCAATTTTGGACTAGATACATCGTATCCCATTTTTGGAGGGAAATAATTGATCCTTTCCCATCACGCTTGCCGCTACTATTAATAGTCTAGCATCCGCGGTTCCTACCTACGCATACTAGACTGGGGGGACATGATGACGTATAGTCCATACTCGGGTCACGAACCCGATTAGTGAACATTACTAACATCCAAGCCCACCACGAGTAGGCTATCATAACAATAATTGGACTACCAAACTAACGGTTTGGGCCCACAGGGCTACAGGGCCCAAGCCCAAAGATATTTATGGATTGGATAGGCGATATCTCTTATTAAAGAGATATATACCAAATATCCGATGTCGGCGGACACGCCGAAGAGTGAGGAGCACGAAACCTTATCGGTTACGTGTGTATATAAAGGGCATCATAGCTCTCGTCTTAGGTACGACTTACAACCCTAAACTCTTCACAACCCTAAATCGATTACTTACTCTCACGCCGGAGGATAATCGGGGGAAACAATCCCTTAATAAGACTAACGGTGTCTGTTTGTTTTCTTAGTGCGCAAGTCTCAAAGCATTAAGATCTAATTGGTACGAGAACAGGAACCCAAACAAGGAACGCCCAACTTTTGTATCAACAACTATTAACCAAGTTTAACAGCTAATTTAGTTCATGCACTAAATATAATGATATATCTTCTTATTCTACATATCCTCCTCTTTAAGAATTTTTTTTTCGAAAGGCAAATTTTATAAACACACCGAAACGCCAAAAGGCAACCTACACCAAGAGGCTACAAGGAGGAGCCTTAAACCACTATAAAAAACATCAAAGCAACAATACAAGAGAAAAGAAGAAAACTCGCTCACAAAGTCTCATTTAAGCTATAAGGTTTAGAGACCCAATTGTCCCAATTTAGAGATGAGCGAGCACTCCTATTCTTAAGCCATAAAAGAGATAACATGTGAACGGATGGAAAAATGTCTTCATATTTAGCCTTCTCTAACTCATCCGATTTAGCATTAAGAGGATCTTGATATTAAAAAAAATGACAGTTTAGATAAAAAGAGATAATGGGTAAAAAAACATGTTATATTTTGTGTAGGTAGAAAGATATGTAAAAATAAAATATAGGAAGATAAAACAATACTTTTGCTCCACTGATGATTAATAAGATTGAAGGCCAATGGCTTTTATCACAATAAAGGAAATTAGGAAACACAAGGGCAAGAGGAAGAAACAACATACATAGAAAAGACGAAGTCTTATATTTGATCATTGTACCAACCTGGTGGCACCTTCAAATAGTTCCGAATTCATTTGTAGTTCATCTTACACTGAGAAATTGAACAAAATTAGTAATGTTCTCGGATTTATTAAGATCAACGAAAAAGATAAGGAATATTTTGGGGTGGGGTCGTGTTAACCTCGCCTTTACAACTTTGTACGAGATAACATTTACTCCTTTACAACATTAAAAAGACCACAAAGCATTGTCAATTGGAAGACCGTTTTAAGGAATATTGTTGATAACTGTTGTCCATTTTCTACCAATTCTTGTACTTTTTTGACAAGTTTCTTTCACTTATCTTCCTAAGAAAGTTCTCACATGTATCTTTCCAAGACTTAGATATTTATCTTAAATATCTAAGTTTATGTCTTTGATTTATTGAGGACATCAAGGGGAGTGAGTGAATTATTGTCATCACTCACTAACTCCATCATCTTCTTTCACGTTCAGGGTTTCACTTATGCGCAAATCATATACTCTACTTAGAACAAAAAATATATGCATTAATCATATTTGAACCCAGAAAAGGTAATTATAAACATCAGCCCATTGATTAACCAACCAATATTTGCTTTGGTTTATCATGTGGTTCAGCATATTTCAGTATAAAGAAAACGCAAGGCCTTAAAGCCCAATCTACACTTCTTTTTATTGGAAATGGCAGCCCAAATACACCTTATGCATTGTGTATTAGCACAACCACGGGCAGATAGATAAGATCCAAAAATTTTAGTCCTTCTGCATGCACAGCCTAATTCTATAATTAACTTATAAATGTGGGCCGGTGACCCACTAAATTCTACTGATAAACTTCCAAAAACTATTTGTTTAATATTTTATATGACAAGAATAGGGAGATGCTTTGCACACATTAGTTTTTTATTTGCACAAATTAGTGTATAAGCTGGTAAAGCAGGGTGTCGATATTGTTAATGAATGAATTTATGTGTGCAAATCAGTTCTCATAACTATAATAGAATCATATAAGATTTTTATGCAAAATGAATCTTTGGCGAAAACCAAATTAATCATAAAGTGAGCTTTATTTCGTCACGTTGCAAAACTGAACTTCCTGATAGGGCAATATAATAAAATTAAAACTGATTTTAGTTAAAGTTATATCGAATTAATTTTTATTGAAAATATAAGGAAAAAAGATACGCATTACCTTTGAGACCTCATTTTCTTTACTTTTGGATTTAAGTGTCAATACAAGGTTAAGTTATAATTCGTTAATTTAATTTACAATCCCGAAAGTTTTTGAAAAAATGGCCAATATTAAATTCTTTTTATGAATGTTGGTATAAAATTGCCTGGAACTCCTGAATTCACTCTTTAACTAGAGGAAGCGCCTAAAAGGGAAGCAACTGGGCTAGACTGCTGATCTTATGGAGTAGTCTGACCCTGGGAAAGTGACTGTAATCGCTGCCGAGAATAAACATGCTGTGCCGGGTGACTGGAATCCTCTGAGGTCAGCTGAACAGGCTGACAATCGGCAGAAGATGCTGAGCAAAGCTGCTTGAAGCGTGAGGCTGATCCGTAACATCCCATAGCTTTTAATAATTTATAAATTTTTCAAGAGATTTATTAACAACAACCTTATAGGTTTAATATTTATTACAGAATATGTTGAATATTTATGTCAGTATAATAGTTAATTAAATCATCAAGTGCTATGAAAATCAATAAAACTGTTATCTATGCTATCTATAAAATAAAAATGGGCAAAAGTGAAAAGTGAAATGTGAAAAAAAAAATTAAAAATAAAAATGTTGAAACAATTAATTATGAGCAATTTCAACTATGTAATACATATCGAAAATCGGGTTGACCCGGGACGCTTCAAATTCGACGGGTTGAACCGGTTTAATTTAACCCGTTTTTCGACCCAACCCTTCAGGTTGATCCTTTTTTCGACCGGAACAGTTCAACCGTTGAACTTTTCGGGTCAAACCAGGGTTCGTTTCAAAACATTATATTTAATCCTCAAATCCTCAAACTTTTATTACTTTTCGTTTATAACCATAAACTTTTTTTTTTATCACCCAAACTATCTGCCGTTATAAAATCTTGTTGCTATACACAGGTACTCGTCTAGTAAGTTTAAATTAGTGTAATTTAGAACCAATAAGAGTAACTGAATACCAACGGGGCTCAATCAGATATTTCTTCTATTCTTTAGTTTGGGCTTCTCCAAATTGGGCCACTAACTTGTCCAATTACAAATAACTTAATTATAATTGCATTCGGTTGACGGTTGTTACAGGTTTGTGCAACACAAAGAAAACCTGCATATTAGTGCTTCACCGTCTAATTTCATGTGGCACGTGCCCATAGACGGAAATGGGTGAAATTATTGGGAGCGCCGAGTGCTATATCAGTTAATTTGAAATGGCTAAAGTTATATTTTCTTAAGTAAAACCTGAAAGTTCTGGGTGGGCCATAGCCCTCTCCGATCTCTACTAAGGTCTGTCCATGCACGTGCGACAAGTAGCTAATAGGTAGATCCGCCCATAACTAGCTATACTCTTCACTAACAACATCTCTACATACTAAAGAATATTTTGATTGGTTGAAATATGAAATTGACACTTATTTTAAAACATAACAAAATAAAAATACAAACACTTATTATGAAAATGAGATACATAAACATTCTTAAAATTTAGAAAGTTTATACAACAAAAATCCATAAAAGTTTAGTTTTCACTTTATAAAGTATGTAAATATGTTCTAGAAAGTGATATCTTCTTAGTACCAAAAGTTGACAAAACAAATAAAATCTGCCTAATATACTTTTCATACTTATTTGATTAAATAACTAAATCAAAATCTATCTATATATTATATAGTTTCATATATCATGGGACATTCCACTAAACCTCATGAACGACATTTGGGTTGTTGAGAGGTTTTAAAAAGGAAAAGTTTAAGAACATGTGAGGTTGAGGATATCAAATTAGAGGTAAAAAGAATGCCTTTACATCTTTTAAAAAATGTGCTCCGTAATTTTTGTTTTTCTTCTTTTTATAATATGTTATTTTTTTTTGAAAGGCAATATATTTTTATAAAATTAGAACTAGCAAAGATGCTAGAAATTATAACAATCTTTATCAACAATGACCTTCACAAACTACAACAGCCATAAACACAACCTTCGACAACGAACCTAACTAAACAACATCGATCTCAAAGGCTAAAACAACCACGACGACTCTGAAATCTCTATCCAAAATGATTTTGCATCGACAATGGAGATCTAACAATCAAAGGAGGACATCCCGCCTTCAAACTCTAGCACAACACCTAACCACTTAATGCTAGACGGAGTGGGAGGTGAGTTCCCTCCGTGAGTTGCCCACTCACTCGTGACTCCCAAAACATCGACCAAACTCAAGATCAAATTTGTGTCTTTGGTGAGTTACTCACCATAGTAATTATGTGAGACCCAATTAAAAGTAATATTTCTTTTTATTTGTTTTGTGAGTGTGTGTGGAATATTTAATGAGATACATTTTGTATAAAGTGAGTATTTTAATAAAAGGTGAGTTATGGTGACCAAAACAGATGTATGGTGAGTGGGAGTGAGAGGAGAGAGAAAGCTGAGGTGGCGGTGAGTGAGTCAGCACCACTACTTTCAGCATGAGGGCATCACCTTATTTGAAAACATAGAGATGGGTTAAAAACGCGACCACGAACTTGACACACGACCTTAACACTGCCCCGCCGAAACCTTACACCAGATACTTTCAACGATGCAAACAAATCGAGTAGTAGCACAGTGATGTGTAAAATCCATTGACGAAAAACCAACCCCATAATTGTAAAATCACCACAACGTGACCTTTGCTCACCAGAACCACGACACCTCGACTCTCCTGGAAGTACTTCAACAAGCTCACAACGACATGAAATTTCTGTACAAACACAAGATCTGCACCACAAACTCTACATCGACCCAACATAAGCTAAATCAATAGCTCAACCACCAAACATACCGAACAGACGACAACCAATATATGTTATAGTATGAAACTGAATTCAATTTGTTTTGGACATATGTTTCGAAATATTAGATTATTTTTATAAAAAAATGACTGCTACTTAATTAGCATTAGAAATTTTGGTTGGAATTCATATACATACATTCTTAATTAAACTTCTGTTAAAGTATATTCCATGTTTACTAACATATAGACAGTTCTATTAAATTATACTATTATATGCTTAATATATATCGTAAATGACCTAGTAGGAAGAAAACGTTCGGACATAATTTACAGCTATATGATCATGAAGAAAATGTCAAAGGGTTACTAGCTATAAAATATATATTTTGTCAACTCTGGTTTATGGGTATGACAAAAAGACACCAAACTTCCAAGTTGTTTTGATGATTTAATAACAACTAATCGTATTTTATTGTCATATTTAATAACAACTAATCGTACAATTATATGATTCTATTATAATGCAATGTTGGACCTTTATGTATCATAACAGTTCGTGTGCATTTTCATATTGTTAAGATACACCATTATTGGAGAATAAAAGGTGGTATCTTATATAGCAATAAATTCTGTTATAAATTCAGGTGTGTCCTGTCATTTGTGTGAAAACTTATTCTAGAATAAAGCATCTAAGTATGCAGAACTTTGTTTAGCACGTATTCGTAGTTTACTACTACCTTAACCACAAGTTACACAACAAATGTACAGGATGAAGAAAATATGTTTACAAAATACTGTAATTGATTGTTCAACTTGTAAAACAAGCTGTTAGACCAATCGTGTAGTAAGTCTTCGCAGTTTTGTTTTATTCGTATCTTGTTAAATTATCGATTAAGTTTTTTACACCGAAAATCTAAACAAGATACGAATAAAACAAAACTTTCTCTAGGAGTTTCTCTTCGCGGGTCTCTCCTAGTAGTTCGGGTTCCGGGGCCGGCCCATTTGGATGGTTTAATTCGGGAGTCGGATTTCAAGTGTGGTTAATGGAGCACAAGATAAATGCAGATCCAAACACTCAGTTAACTCAACTCAAGTAAACAGAGGAAGTGCAGAGTGCAGTAACAGAGGATCCCCACCCAAGATGAAGATCATGATACAAAGGAGCTTATGGAAATGTAATCAGATGTAGTAGTACACTAGCTTAACTTTATGTAGCTTACTTCTAGAAGATGTAGAGTTAGTTACTGTTTTTCCCTCTATCTTGTTGTATATAAACACACAATGTACTCATTCTCACATTCAACAATTCAATAATACATTTCACTTTCACATCATTCTCTGTTTCTCAATATGGTATCAGAGCCTCACCACAACAACTGTGGTGGCTAACTGATTCCGACCACCATAACAACCATAACTACTTTTTCCGATAAAAAATAACTAATTTTTCCACCGCAACTACTTTTCCCGCCCAATTTCTCAACCACAAATCACCATTACCATCACAATCCACCATCAATTCCGCACCATATTCATCACAAAACACTCATAACTCATCACTGATCATCAAGAACAATCACAATTTACCAAAAATCATTCAGATTCTCACATATTTTCAAGAATTCAATTCTTTGACTCCATTGATAAACCTTCAATTACCTTCATCATTTCAACAATCTTTTTCACATTCTAACACTATCATATATCCACAATGACATCACCAAATCCAAACACTCAGCAAGCATCAACTTCACTGGAAAATGACATCACTTCACCCTTTCACCCATTGTATTTTCACCCAAATGATCACCCTGGCATGTTACTGATTTCAAAGAAGCTTAATGGGTCAGAAAACTACAGTTCTTGGAAAAGGTCAATGCTCATTGCTCTTAGTGCCAAAAACAAGGTGAAACTGATTAATGGAAGCTATGCAGAACCATCTTCTTCATCAGAACTCAGAATTCATTGGGAGAGGGCAAATGATATGCTCATCTCATGGATTCTAAACACTGTTTCAGAAGAGATAGGTAATCATCTCACATTTGTCAATTCTGCTTCTGCCTTATGGAATGAATTGNTTCAAGAATTCAATTCTTTGACTCCATTGATAAACCTTCAATTACCTTCATCATTTCAACAATCTTTTTCACATTCTAACACTATCATATATCCACAATGACATCACCAAATCCAAACACTCAGCAAGCATCAACTTCACTGGAAAATGACATCACTTCACCCTTTCACCCATTGTATTTTCACCCAAATGATCACCCTGGCATGTTACTGATTTCAAAGAAGCTTAATGGGTCAGAAAACTACAGTTCTTGGAAAAGGTCAATGCTCATTGCTCTTAGTGCCAAAAACAAGGTGAAACTGATTAATGGAAGCTATGCAGAACCATCTTCTTCATCAGAACTCAGAATTCATTGGGAGAGGGCAAATGATATGCTCATCTCATGGATTCTAAACACTGTTTCAGAAGAGATAGGTAATCATCTCACATTTGTCAATTCTGCTTCTGCCTTATGGAATGAATTGCATGAGCACTATTCACAGTTAGATGGCCATAGGATTTATCAAATTGCTCATGAAATTGTGGAACTCAAACAGTCAAATTGTACAATTGAAGTCTATTATCACAAGCTTAAGGGTCTTTGGGATGAATTTGATGCAATAGAGGCACCTTATGCTTGTACATGTAAATGTGTTTGTGATAATGGGAAAGAAAATGGTGAGAGGGAACATAGGAAGAGGCTGATACAATTTCTCATGGGTCTTGATGATTGCTACACCAATATTAGAGGGCAAATTCTCTTGATGCAACCATTACCAACTGTAGCCAAAGCCTATAGCATGTTAAGACAGGAAGAGAAACAAAGAGACTCTCCTAAACAACCCTCTGTTGCTCCAATTGCTTTGAACACTTATAGACCTGCTTATATTCCACCTCACAGACAACAACCACCAAACAATCAGCCCTCAAACTCAAGCAGTGATAGGAGAAGCAATTTTAAGAAAGGGGTGTTTTGTGCTTATTGTAAGAAAGAAGGGCATTCAAAAGAGGAATGTTACAAATTGCTTGGCTACCCTCCTGGTCATCCACTACACAACAAGTATCAAACACCTTCACAAAGGAATGCAGGCACAAATAGGAACACTAGTGGGAGATCAGTGAATATGGCCACAGGACAAACACTTCCACCAATGGAAAGTTCACCCCTAGATCAGTGTTCAACTTCTGGTACCACCACTATCCCAGAGGATCAAGTGAATGCTAGAATGGATCAATTACAGAATCAGTTGAACCAAGTTCTCCTAATGATGCAGAATGTTCACCATGACACCTCTGATGTGGCACCACACATGGCAGGTATACTCTCCTTCTCCACAAATGTTACCATCCCTGCTACTATCTCTGGTATCCATAAATTCAACTCTATAGCTAAAATGCACTCATTCATTGCTTCTAACATTTCAAAATCATCATTCATATGGATTGTTGACAGTGGAGCCACAGACCATATTTGCATCTCTTTTAGCATCATGCATAACATAACCAAACTCAAGACACCTATCACTGTTTCACTACCCAATGGACACACCACACAAGTTCACTTTACTGGTTCAGTACACTTAACATCAACCTTAACCATTCATGATGTGTTTTACATTCCCACTTTCACTTATAACTTAATCTCCATTAGCAAACTTCTACACAAAACCCTACTCTCAGTCACCTTCACTCATGACAAGTTTGTTTTTCAGGGCCATGATGGGACAAACACATATGGCACCCTTCATGGTGGACTGTATCTCCTTGCTTCAAACAAGACAATCACCTCACCTTCCTCATCAGTTCTCTCTAGTACCAGCAATTCACATCTTTGGCATTCCAGGCTGGGTCACACACCTGTTCAAACTCTCAGAAAAATCAAAAACATGTCTTTTCCTTTCAGTAGCTTAGAAAGCAAATGTGATATCTGTCCTTTAGCTAAACATCATGTATTACCATTTCCTGTAAGTACATCACAAGCAAAGTCAAAATTTGAATTAGTTCACCTTGATGTATGGGGACCTTACAGGAATCCTACTCTCAATAAATGTACCTATTTTCTCACTATTGTTGATGATTTCTCAAGAGCAACATGGACATACCTTTTACCCAGTAAACATCATGTTTTCACAACCTTCCAAACATTTCATAAATCTGTTGCAAATCAATATCAATCAACTGTGAAAACCATAAGGACAAATAATGGGACTGAGTTTGTTAACAAATCCTTTGAAACTTATCTTCAAAATCATGGTATAACACATCAAACTTCATGTCCCTACACACCACAACAAAATGCAAGGGTTGAAAGAAAACATAGACATCTCTTAGAAATGGCAAGGTCCATACACTTTCAAGCTCACTTTCCTATCCATTTTTGGGGATACAGTCTCCTAGCATCCACATACATCATCAACAGAATCCCATCCAAAACACTTCAAGACAAAAGTCCCTATGAGTTATTACATGACACACCACCCATCATTGATCATATGAGAGTTATAGGTTGCCTGGCTTATGCCTATCATCACACAACAGATAAGTTTGACACCAGAGCCACCCCCACCATACTAATTGGATACCCAAATAACCAAAAAGGATACCTTTTATATGATCCAAAAACCCACAAAACAATCACCAGCAGGAATGTTCTCTTTGATGAGGACAAATTTCCTTTTGCAGATCCAAAAACCAACACCTCATCAATACCACAGTCTACTTCACCTCCCATTTCTCCTAATTTCATCATTCCTACACCTTTTTCACATCAACAATCACCTAATATTTCTTCTACACCAACCCAACCATCTCCAACTAACTTAAATACACCCACTTTTTCTGCACCAAACACTCCAACATCTGCAAATCACACAACTCCCACACCATCTCCCACAACAAGTGTTACTGAACCAGCTCCATCTTCCTCACCATCACCAGAACCACCACCAACACATACTTCCACTACTTCCACACATTCTTTTCCTACACACTCACCTCCAGCACCACCACCTCCACCATCCAGAACATCAACCAGAACAAAACAACTACCCACAAAACTCAAAGATTATCACTGTCAACTTCCAAAATCCACAATTCACAGTGTCAACAAAAGCAAACACCATCATTCACATTACATTTCATATTCAAATTTATCCACCACATCACTGCATTTCATTAACTCCATTGATACTCACACTGAACCCACATCATTCAAACAAGCATCTAAACATCCAAAATGGAAAGAAGCAATGAATAAGGAAATTGCAGCTTTAGAGGAGAATGAAACATGGGAACTTACACTCTTACCACCTGACAAAATACCAATTGGGAGCAAATGGGTCTACAAGATCAAATTTTATGCTGATGGGACAGTTGAAAGATACAAGGCCAGACTTGTAGCAAAGGGGTATACTCAAAAGGAAGGGGTGGACTATAAGGAAACTTTTGCTCCAGTTGCTAAAATTACCACAGTGAGAACTCTCCTAGCTATTGCAGTACATTATGGTTGGATTATTGAGCAATTGGATGTCAATAATGCTTTTCTCCATGGTGACTTACATGAAGATGTCTATATGGAAGTTCCACAAGGCTATTCTCAAACACTCCCACCCAACACAGTGTGTAAACTGAAAAAGTCTCTCTATGGGTTAAAACAAGCCAACAGACAATGGTTTGAAAAACTCACACTCTTTCTCATCTCACTGGGGTTCAAACAAAGTTATGTAGACACTTCACTTTTCACCTTTCATTCAGGAAACAAATTCATCAGTTTGCTAGTATATGTAGATGACATAATCATTGCTGGCAATGACAAGTTGATAATTCAGAAGGTCAAACAACATCTTGATACCAAATTTAGCATCAAAGACCTTGGTCCACTTCATTACTATCTAGGCATAGAGTTCTTAAGAAACAAGGATGGACTGACAATGACACAGAGGAAGTATGCTATTGATTTGGTTACTCATGCAGGCCTCCTAGATACCAAACCATCTGCCATTCCTCTCAATCCTCTCACTAAACTCACACTGGATGATGGAGAACTCTTATCAGATCCCTCTCATTACAGAACTCTAGTTGGTAAGCTCATCTACTTAACCATTACTAGACCTGACTTGGCCTTTGCAGCTCAAACATTGAGCCAGTTTCTACAACAACCAAGGGTCCCTCACATGAAAGCTCTTACAAAGGTCATCAGATACATCAAGCTTACAACTGGTCAAGGTTTAATCTTTCCAGTTCACAACACTTTACATTTGAAAGCATTTTGTGATAGTGATTGGGCAAGTTGTCCTTTTTCTAGAAGGTCTGTGACTGGATATGGCATATTTCTGGGTTCTAGTCTAATTTCCTGGCAATCTAAGAAACAAACAGTGGTTTCTAGGTCTTCCACAGAGGCTGAATACAGGGCCCTTGCAGATACTACTTGTGAAATAACATGGTTGCAATGCCTGCTAAAAGAATTTTCTGTACAAGCACCCACTCCTATTCTCATGATGTGTGATAATGCTTCCTGCATAGCTCTAGCTTCAAATCCTGTACATCATGCTAGAACTAAACATATAGAGCTTGATTGTCACTTTGTGAGAGATAAGGTAAAGGCTGGACAAATTGTTCCCACTTATGTCCCAACCAAACATCAGCTAGCAGACATCCTCACAAAGGCTCTGAGTAAACCTCTTCACTATAATTGCATCTCCAAGTTGACAATGTGTAATCCTTACCCACTGTCAACTTGCGAGGGGGATAATGGAGCACAAGATAAATGCAGATCCAAACACTCAGTTAACTCAACTCAAGTGAACAGAGGAAGTGCAGGGTGCAGTAACAGAGGATCCCCACCCAAGATGAAGATCATGATACAAAGGAGCTTATGGAAATGTAATCAGATGTAGTAGTACACTAGCTTAACTTTATGTAGCTTACTTCTAGAAGATGTAGAGTCAGTTACAGTTTTCCCTCTATCTTGTTGTATATAAACACACAATGTACTCATTCTCAGATTCAACAATTCAATAATACATTTCACTTTCACATCATTCTCTGTTTCTCAATAATTTTGACTTACTGACTTGTGCTAAATATGTGTCAAACTAAGTTGAATAACATATTTGACTTGTTAAACATCTTCAGAGGTTGACTACTTTTCAGAAAAACAAGAGTACCTTCACTGAAGACAAAACAAAATAATGTTGCATAGTACAAGAAACCAAAGTATCATAAATATTTTTGTGAAGTGTATACGATTTTATTTTATACAATTGAAACTCTTTGAAAACTATATACACATAAAATGTTTATTTATCAAGAAAACGCATCAAATGATTAAATTTATACAAGTAATTAGTTAAGAAAGATCCAAAAAGTATGAACTGACAATTTTGTTTTCTATTGCGAATATAGTAAATTGTCCAAAATTCCAAAAAAGGAAATGTTACCCATGTCTTGAAATGTTAAGTTTTCATTAATTTACCAAATATCGCGAATCTCTCTATCATTTCATTTTGACAGTATTATACAGTGTTATTTATAATCAACTTTCTCTCTCCGATTACCAGACATAATAAAGTTGCCACAGTCGATGACCAAGCAAAAAACACCAAGTTATTTGTTTGTGTTTTGTGAAAATCGGTCAAGTTTTTTACCGACTTTTGTGTTTTTCCTTCCTCGACCGACGTATGACCAATCCACCACAAAGGCCTCAACCGATGTCAACATCGGTCACCATGCAACTCAACCGATTTTTTTCCGACCCATTGTGTCTAGCCTTAATATAGTTTGTTAAACAACTCACTACTGATAACACTGATATATAATCACGAAATCTTACTTTTTCTAACTTTATGTGTTCACGAAAAGTTAATACATGACGTATATAAAGCCTTGGAGCTATGTCGATCAATTGGTTTACACTTGATCGTCATCCCATTGAAAATAGACTAATTTGCAACGAGTACGAAATAATGTTACATTTATTTATGATCAAGAAAATGTAGTACTTGGGAGATGATTATTTTTTAGATGAGTATGCGGCTCAGGTAAACGACTTACCGGAACAATTTAAGGAGTTCAAGCTTCAAGGCCGCGCTATGAAGTAGTATTTTATTTTGTCTTTTTCATAAGATTGGCATGTCATCTTATGTTGTTTATTGATTGTTCTAGTTGTTGGTAGCTAGTCGTTCATTTATGGCCTGTCATAAATGATCTAGGGTAGTTCAAGCGATTGCTTGAGGTTAATGTGACATTTCAGTCACATTCCATTGTACTTTAAACATTTTATTGGTTANACTCCATAAAACTATGTAAAAAATAACTATAACTGGGAAAACAAATACATGTGGTATTGAATGATTTGTAAGTAATTTGCATTTGTGTAGACCTAAAAGGACATTCTCTTGTTTTTATTTTTCATAGTTAAAGCTAAATTAAGCATTAAATCTAGACAAGGCCATCTCTCGTAATTTCTTCCGTTATTCAACCCAAAAGTTCATAAAATCTCAAGATAGTCGATCAAAAACAGCATAACGAATATAATTGTTGACCTAAATTTGAAAACGGTAAATTTTTATTCATTTTTTTATATAACAAACTTTATTTTGAATTACTATATGCAATACAAAATTTTGTCGTTTATCATTCAAAATTTGTTTTTACAGGTCATACCTAAAACATTCTAAATTCTTTTTTGTTCCTTTTTTATTTAATAATGACCATAAGTTTTATTTATATACCCATGAAAATGACCAAGATTTATACACAACAAAAAACAATGACCCATGAAAAACATAGGATGCAATTTTTTAATATAAAATTCACATTTTGACCACTTTCTATCTGGATGTACAAGTACTGATGCAGTAAGTGCAGCTTGGTTAAGAGTCCTTTTTTCCTTTTTTCAAATTTTGTTGGAATATGGACAAAGAAATTTGAAGGAAACAGCAAAAAAGCAATTTTACCAAAAAGTTACATAAAAAATAAATAAGTCAATTCAACATTGTATTATAAGAGCAAAAGTTATCATGAAGAGCTATGTCTTTTCATTCGGGCCTCATCGGTGACACCTCACTTTAACACTATCACTTCAAAATACTCACTCTATCATAACACAAAACAAGCTCTTCATTTGGGACCCACCAACCCTAATTTTATTTTCTTTTCCATTTTTCAAACACACTAAATTCATTTCATTCAAATAAAGTTACAATACGATTAAAAAAACGAAACTTAAGAAATACAAATAAAGAAATACATCAAATTATAGAGAAACTAATTATTTTGGTGGTGTTCTAGATGTTGTTGCCAAGCATGCTCAATAATATTTCATTGAAGCCTTGCGTGTGTTTGTTTATCACAGAGTTCTTTCAATTTAAAATGATCGTGAAGCGGATGAACAATTTGAATATATGTTTCAATACCCTCGACTACTTCTAAAAATAGTTTACAGCTCATACGATAGCGACGCCTAAAATAAATCTCCGGATATTTCGAGTTATCATCAAAATAGTCGGTCATTAAACATGCTTCAGCAATATCACGTTCACGGTGGATGTAATTACATCTGTTTGAACTTTCGGCTTCTTGTTCTTGTAATGATTGCTCATACTGATATTGTTGCATAATCATCTCCATGTTAGCTATATTATCAAGATTGAACATATCACCAAAATATGATGAATCACTCATGTTTATTAGTTAAGATGAAGTATTTTGAAAGAGTAATTGTGTAAAAATTTGTTAAACTGAGGTAATATTTATAGTGTAAAAGTGTGTTTATTTTAAAAATAAATAAACTCAAAATCAAACGTTGATAAAAGGGTAGCCTGCAAAAATTGTTTTGTCTTTTGTGCTTCGTTTCCCCAGCAAGCTTTTGTGATCAAGAAAATGTAGTACTCCATAAAGTAAAAAATAACTATGCACAAAATTGTTTTGTTTTTCATTGTAACTGATTATCTGATTATCCGTTTGTGATCAAGAAAATGTAGCATCCTTCCCGGTCGTCATGTAGCTCTGCCCTTAGCAAAAGGTAGGGGTGTCGTGGCGAGATGCCACGTCTGAACAGCAAGAAGAACAAAATCACTATAGCGTTTGCTCTTACGAAGTACTAGTATTTATTTTAAATTTGCAAACATGGTCATAAAAACTTCTAGTTACATTTTTCTTTTTACAAAAATACATTTTTTTTCTCTCTTTTTTTATTTTTTATTTTTTATTTGTTTTTTTTTTTATCATATTTTAAACTATATAAATCCAAACCTCACACTAAAAACACACACTTCCAAAAATGGAAAAACATTTCAAATCACACTTCTCCAAACTCCTCAACTCAACATTCACTTCTTGCCGGAAAAAATCCATCTCCGACGTCACAAACCCACCCGAAAACCCCCAAAACCGGCGTTTAATCGATCTTTTCTCCCCGAAACCCCAACCCCAAATCCCTCCCACCACAAAACCAAAAACCCATCTTTCCCGCCAAAAAATACCCAATTTTCCGGCCAAAAAAAGCTCACACTCTGTTTCACCAAATCACGAAAAACGGGTCAAAACCGACCGGAGAAAGAAAACCCATGTCAGAAAACGTCCCAAAAGTCTAAGTTTCTCATCAGTTACTGATAACACTTACTATAATTGGTGGACTAGTGATGATGAAGATGATGAAAAACAGAGTACTCTGTTTTCCCGGCGATCTTTTTCGTCGTTATCCGGCGACTTTGGTGGTGATGGTGGTGGTGGTGATCGGAGATTGATGGATGGTGTTGTGGTCACGAAGGAATCAAGTGATCCTCATGAAGATTTTAGGGTTTCAATGGTGGATATGATCGTCGAAAAAGGGATATTTGGAGTTGAGGAGTTGGAGAATTTGGTTGAGTGTTTTGTGAAATTGAATAGTGAAGAGCATCACAAGGTTATTTTTGAGGTTTTCGCCGAGATTTGGGAGAGTTTGGTTTCGGATAAGTGATTTTTTACTCTTGTGGTTGATTTTTCGATGTAAATTTGGGTCGTCGTGGTTGTTATAATGAAAAATGAATACTAATTAATGTTTTAGCACTTGTGTTTGAGAATTGGGTATGCAATTATGAATTGATCATGAACGGATAATCTGATAATCAGTTGTAGCGAAAAACAAAGTAAAAGTTTGATTTTTGTGTATGCAAAAGAATACTCATATCTAGCTTTTTGTATCCAAATACTTGAAACTACTTATAACTTGTGTTGAACTGCAATAAGCATCATTAGTAGTAATAAGCAATGTGAAAGAAATCATGAAAGATATAAACATGTTCAAGAATCCGACATTATGCAACTTTGGAGCGCCGTGTGGTGAAATTGTCGGTTATCAACATTCTTAGTACCTCAAAAGAGTCGATCACTCTTGTGTTTATGAACTACGGGAATGAAGAATTTAGTATCTTAACTGACTACTTATTGAAGTTCATATAAGATTTAATTATACAAGCACATAATCTTTAGGTATTTCATTAATTGATGTAATCATTGTAAAAGGGCAAGCCATGGTCATGTATATAAAAGGTTATGAAACATGAAACCATGAAAGGTCTCCATTTTAATGTAGAAGTAAAGGTGATGAAAGTGATAGGTTTATTAATTTATTGTACAATGTATTAGGGGTGGCAATTCGGGTCGGGTTCGGGTTGGCGGGTTCGGGTTGTCAGGTTGGCGGGTCAGAAAACCCCAACCCGAACCTGACCCATTTAAATCATCGGGTCAGCTACGTCAACCCTAACCTGTTTACACGTAACCCGAACCTGACCCATTTAAACCGTGTATATACTTGGGTTGAAAGATTAAATAGGTTACACGGGTTGAATAGGTTAAATGGGTGTCGGGTTGACCCATTTAACCCATTTTATATACAAAAGTTAGCACATAACACGAGTTAAATGGGTTAAACGGGTTAGCGGGTCGACCCTTTAACCCATTTAACCCATATAATTAAATATAAATAATTTTTAATTAATAAAAAAAATCTTAAACGGGTTGGCGGGTCGACCTGTTTATTTTATTCCCAACCCGAACCTGACCTGTTTAATAAACGGGTTAGATATGTCGACCCAAACCTGACCCGAAATCTATTTAGCTCAACCCGAACCTGTTAATTTTCGTGTCAGTTTCAGGTCGGGTTTCGTGTCGGGTCAGAAATTGCCACCCCTACAATGTATTATTGAAGTGATGAATGCGATATTATAAATGTTATGGATTTTTTGTTTCTTTGTAATTGTTTTGTTCTGATTACACATACTAAACTAACACTTTAAGAATCTTATGACTAGTTTAATTTTGAATTAGTTGTTAACCATTATTTTTCTTATCTGTAACACACTTAAGTTAGTAGTTTGGAGTCTGGACTTCTTGATGGACCTAATGATGCTTGGCAGACCATAGGCTCGCTCATATTGTTATTGTTCAAAACCCACTTCAGCCCATTTTGTTTAACCCTGACGTTACACTGTGTTCTCGAGTATCACTTAAGAAAGGAAAGTAAAAAACTGAAATGAAACAAAAAATGTTGTGTTCTCAAGTATCACTATAGGAGGAAAAGAAAAGAAAAATGACTAAAAAAGAAGGGTAATTTGTCCGATTTTGAAGTAAAATATTTCCTCTCAAAATTTGGTTGAAATGTTTACTTTCTATTATTTTACTTTTACTTACTATGGAGCCTTTTTCTTTCATTGATTGACTGACTCAAAGGCAAAACCGACATTCAAGGGGCTTCGATCCGTATCTGGCCAACTCCTGCTAGGTGCGACATATTTTTTTTAATTTTACTTACTATGGAGTAAAAAAACTTAGTATGCACTCTTTTCTTTTATTTTTTGTTGAAAAGGTTCGAATATATTAATCACCACAATGAAGTTTACAACTCAAGCAGCAATGGACAAAACCATGCTTCCAAACTGACTATTCAACAACATTATGCACACTTTTCTTCACCAAAGAAATTACATTGTACATGAAACAAATTCAATTATATATAGCATTTGGTAGCTACATGCCTACATATACTGTTTTGATGTAGATAGAAAGACCATGGCACGCAGTGTTATGACATCACAAGTGTTCTTTATCTTCCTTTTTAAGACTAAACACATGGATAGAAGAACCAAACAACTATAGTGACTAAACACATGGATAGAAGGACCAAACAACAATAGTTTGGTGTTCCATCTTAATCTCATATCTTCATAATCACTTCCACAGTTCTTCTTAAACCCAACCATCTTCATTCATTCCATTTCATTCTTTTTGACATTTCTATTTTTGTACTCTAGCTAGTCCTCCTTTTCGTTCGTTGTAGAAAAACACACAAATTTGCGATGCTTCAAAGGACAAAGAAGTTCTTCAAGAAAAGCATTCAAACGGTCAAGTCATACTTCTCAGATGAAGGCTATGAAAAGCTTCCGAAGAATCCATCATACAACGGACATCACAATGGTCGTTTTAGCCTTGAGAACATCTATACTGAATTTGTCGATCATCAACGGGAGCCCAAAGACCACATTATGGCAATTACGTATGAAAAAGATACAAATAACTTGAAGCACGAGAAACCATCCATGATGATCAATCACCGTGAAGTCCTTAGAAATAATCAACAAAAACACAAAGAAACATCAAGTGAAATTGAGGACAAGAGACGTTTCGTAACAAAAAGTTTGAAGGAATTGGAAAGCCTGGATAGGGATAATGTGGATCATGTTTATGATATTCAAGAAATTATCCGTTGCTATTCTCTGTTAACATGTCCGGTTTATCGTGAAATGGTTGAGAAGTTTTTCATGGAGATGTACTCGGAAGTCTTTAGCGTACGCCATCCTGATAACACAACACCAAGAAGATTGTCTACTCATGTTTAATAACATGTAATCATTTGTGCATTTTCATTAACCCTGCAAACATGTGCAGCTAAAAGCTCTTCAATTTTTTTATTTTTTTTTTGGATTGATTTTTCTAATTGCTAGGACATGTCTATTTACTTTTAGAAACTAATGGTAACGATAGTAGTTGAGTGAGTTATGTATGCCTCCCACATTATGGAAAGGCAGCCGAATGTTAGGCGGTTCGGGTTACCGGTTATTAACCTTGCACCTGACGATACATTTTTTTTTCTTTTTTTTTTTGTAAAAGGGATCTTCCACCCTGGTAAAATAACATTTTGTTATTTTCACGTCCTATATATTGTAAAGAGTGTATGCCAAAGGGCTTGTAGCCTAGTGGTTTGTTGGTTCAAATCCCCTCTAAAAACGTGTATGATATCATAGTTAGGTTGTCTTTAGGAAACAATCTTTCGATTTAACTAACATATAATGTACCATCTACTGTATATCTAATGTACCACCTACTGTATATCTTTTTAAATCGTAGAAATACAGGTTAATATGTGTTACTATTAGGTAATGCCTATAACATTTTATATTCAAACCTAGCTTTGAAGCAATGGTTGATGGAAAATCAACATCACAACAATTCCATATTGGTCCATTTACTTGCATACTTTATTTGAGTATCTAGAAAAATAAGTTGTGGGATATTAATCTCCATATTCTTAATGCTGTTAATTCATGTTTGTTTTTGGTGATTAGCAAACTATATTTGAGACTAGTAACTTGATTCGCATTATAAGCTTTTCTTATTTGAGTCATATTATTAGCAGGTAAAATCGAACCAAATTTAAATTGGACTAACCCAATATCGGTTTAGTTTTTGGGTTGACCCGAATAACTCGAATTACAAGCATACTAGGCTAGCTAGAGTTGTAATAGTTTTTTATGTATATTTATTTATATGAATTCGGATTTTAGTTCGTCTCGGTTCGGTTGACACTTTGTTAATTCAATCCGAAAGTCGAATATTTAATTCGAATTGGTTGGTATTAACAAATATGGTTCAGGTACAAATTCGATCGATTTTATTCCGTTCGATATCGATTTTTGGTTCCGTATTACCCGTTAGTGAAAACCTCGGTTTAAACACACAATCAAAGAAAAGTGGACTTTAAACACTTTCAGCCCAAAATGGAAGTGGGCAAAGCCCATTTGGATACAAAGTCTTAAGCGTTAAGCCTGTAAAATCTAAAAACTTATTATATCTTCGTGAAACATAATATTGACCGTTACTAACTTCTTTAACTACGCCAGGATAGATTGACACATCCTGATATTGTGTATATCTTCGGTAAAATAATCGCAACAAGCATTTTAATTATGATAGCTTGCTAAATTCTCATGAAACAAATCGATAGTAAAAAGGCACGATTTACACTGCTTATGAAAAACCAAATCAGATGCAGTGATGCACACTCTTCTATTATAAATACCGTACTGCTTTCTATAACTGAGAATTAAACTTGGGAATAAATGAAACTCATCTAGAATACATGTACAACCTCTCAAAAACCGATTAAACATTCTACAAATCTACATATACCTTGTATGATTCTCTACATGCAACGTACTCGATCTTTCAATACACAATCCTATAAACGATTATCACAACAACAACAGCAACAATACTCAATCCCGCCGGAGTGAGGTATGGGGAGGTGAGATATAGATAGTCATAACCCTATCTACGAGTAAAGGGACTACTTCCAAAAAGATTTTCGGCAAGTGTGTGCAAGAAAATATACTTTATGTGTGGTGTGTGTGATGGTGGAAAAGAAAATGACATAAAAGAAAGCATATAAGCAAAAACATACAAGCATGCATAAACATAAGCGCATGCTGACATAGAAACATGAGAGCATGCATGCGCATAAAGAAGGAAATTATGGCACTACAGTCACATAAAAATCATATTCAAAACATCAACATATAAGAAATAAAACAATACAATCAGAAATAAGCATTGAAAGCACAAAAGTATAAAAGTGTGAAAATAATACAAGCATAAAGATCATTAAGCCATCTATGTGATATAAATGACCATCAATTCCTTTAAGATATCTTCTCTATTTCAAACTTTTGCTAAATCTGCAATTAGGGAATATTATGGCAAAATTAAGTAACCATGTGACTTTTTAAATTAACCGGTCTTTAATCTAGTGTTACAGTAATAATTTTCGCGTAACTATATCTAATATTTTCTTTTCGAGGAATGTTACACTCAAAAAAAACATTCACAAAATGAGTTGTCACTTGTTGATTGGTATACTTTGTGATGGCTTCTCTCTCTTTTCTCTGATTTATCCACTCACTCACTAACACGTTATTTTTTGGCGATTTTATGGATTTGTTTTTGTGAGTATAGCATTTCCCTTTTCTTAAACATCCTCAATATGATCAAGTATTGACGTGTAAACCTGATAAACATTAGAAAGTCTAGTGGTAGTTTAGCCAATGTTATAAATTGTTTATGATAAAATAAAATAATAAAAGAAGTAAAACATATTTAGTTAAATTCGGGTCAAACTCAAAACCCATAAATCCGGAAGCAGTCACCATGCCCAATGTGGAAAGGTAGGACCACAAACAGCCCACACATCGAAACGTGTCAGATGTATGGGACAGTTATACGTGGGGACCAGGTTGCTGTTCCTTACACGTGTCAAGTGATGATTGGATAGTCCACACTATAGCAGTTAGGAAAAAAGACAAAAGGTTCTTGACTTTTTATTAACAAAAGGTTCTTGACTTCTTGCATCATATTTTGGTGATTTTTACGGATGTTTTAAAACTGGTTTTTTAATTGTCCTGATCGAGCTACTGGGTCTGGTTTAACCGGGTTTTTTTTCTCAAAATCGGCTTCCGGTCACCCGACCGGTTCACGATTCAACCGGTCGGGTCAACCCGGGATTTAAAACACTTATTTTTACAGCGCACTGCTGATTAGTTTTCTAAAATTTCGGCGACAATGCTCCTCTTTTATATTGCACACAATTAAAAATTTTCAAATTTTCTAAAATTTTTTGCTAAAATGTTACAGTACTTCTTCAAATTGTAGCTTATTTTGGAGGTAGATGCATGTTTTCTGCAGATTGAATAGGAGTTATCACAAACCTATATCTTGTTACGCATTTTGATATTTTATATGTTTAACTAAAATCATGGGAGTTAATTATAAATATCTGTAGATTTTTGGTTAATTAATTTATGACACGCGAACCATCATGAGCCTTTATAAAAATTTATCAATGTTGTGACTGTTTACGTATAGTACGTAAAACAAGGATTATAGTGAACTTATGGTGTGAGATTAAGCTAGTCGTATGTTAGATTTTTTTTAGTGGTAAGAACCCTAAGATAAGAATGTTCATCTAAAGTGGGGTAATGGTCACATACAACTAGGGTGCTTGACATTTTGGTCAACTAAAATCGTCACACAAACTTAAACCACCTACATATTTTTCATTTGAAAATTTTGGTGCAACCGCTTTATGTTTGTATTCCCCACACGTAGTACGAACTTGCCAAGCTTGACTTGACTATTATTGAAATATCAAAACTTCAGATGACTATGAAACTCAAAGATTAAAACTTAACTTGAGTTGAACCAAGCTTTCATTTTCATGCTTGAGATTGAGTTCAATGAGTCAAATGGCACTTTCGGCCTAATTGGTTTTAAGTGTAGTGGAGGTATTAAAATACTTAAAAAAAAGAAAAAAAAAAAAAAAAAAAACAAAACTAGAAACGCAACGTTAGTATAAATCTACTTAACACTTTTGAGTTTTGTAAAATACGATAAAACACATATCGAATGTGTTAGAACTCATATCCTGTAGTCATTAGGTGTCCTATAAGGTCAAATACAATAAGACACCATAGTATTCTACAAAAATGGTGATAATAAGACTAAAATATCAAGTAGTGTCATATTAATTTCTTTCGTAATAAAACCCCTAGTAAATAAGTGTCTTGCAAAACTTGTTTAATATTACATATATACTAAGTGTTATATTAAAATTCCTCATTATATGACCACACCATCTAAGTGCTCTATAAAATCGAATATAATAGGATGCATATACCTGTGTCATATTAGGTTATATATAATATGACCTCTATGGCATAAAGTCCTTTAAGACTTAAGATAAAAGGACCTAAATAGCAAGTGTCATATTATGTTATATCATAACGAGACTCAAATGAGTAAGTGTCCTAATAAAAACTCATCTAATAAAACCAATACATGAAATGTCATATTAGGTTTCATGATAATAATACTCATAAACTAACTCGTTATATTTGATGTGTTTTTAAAACGTTGTATAAAAAAGTGTCATTGGGAAAAGGTCCTAAATATTAGATAATAAATAAGCCCAAGTCCGTTTGTGGATTAGGGTTTCTAGGATTACCTCTATACAGGGCCGGCTTTGAGGGTGTGCAAGGTGAGCGACCACATAGGGCTCCAAAATTTTTAAGGGCCTCAAAATTTGCCCTGTTAATAATTATATGTATGTGTACGCATATTTTTCACAAAGAAAAAAGTATTTATATGAAAAAGTATCTTAAATGAGTAATATGTTAGAACGTTTAGCTAACTAATTGCATTATATCTTATAAATGGTGACTTTATATATAGCATTCCTTATCGAAGGGCCTCATTATTTAATTTCGTCCAGGGCCCTCAGAAATTTCATAAATTCATGGGACGGCCCTGCCTCTATATATTGTGCATCAATGAGATCATAATTTATGGGGTTTTCATTATATAACATGGTATCGGAACGGGTCTGATCCTTAAATCTAAATGGCTAAGTTCAGCTGCCTCTTTTACGTCACCCTAGCCGTCACCATTTAATTAAACAATTCTATGTTGTAGTGAGTCATGTGTTTAAACAATTCTTATTCCTTACCAAGTTTTTGATATAATCAAAATAATCCCAACCAACGAAAAACCTACACAAAATAGGCTTAAACACTTCAAAAAAAGTCATTTTATTTGTACTGGCAATATCAATCGAGGTAATAAAGAATTAAAACATAGGACCACTCAAATCTAATTGGTGGATTTTTCCATTGTTGTAAGGTTAAAGACATAATTAAAATTTAAGCCAATGAGAAGAAGCCAACATTGCTCTAAATTGCATGGCTATCCTTCATGCTTCGAATTTAATATAGGTAAATGTGTTTTCATAATGTATATTATTAGCAACCCCATACCTCTTAGGGAAATACTTAATTAAAAAAATGCTGTCAACGATAATGATAGGTACAAAAATGGTTTAAAAAACTAAAAGAATAGTGTCACCCATGTTTTTTTAATTAAAGTAGATCCATTATTTTCTCAAAGGGGAAAAGGACCACAAAACAAATATAATTAAAATATAATTAAGTTGGATTTTTCAGTTTGTTAGATTATCTTTTAGTGGAATTTTGATGAGTAAAATATTTGTTGCAAATTCATATTTGAACATGTTATAACAAATAAATATATAAATTTTTTTTGATGAAAAAATGTATATTGACACTGAATTAATACTTACATTTGTATATTTTCTAGAAATAGAAACACCACAAAAAACCTAGGTATACAAAACCTTTAGAATGTCGGGGGTGTTAGATTACAAGGTACCCTTAGCTGTTAGCTTTGGTGTCATCCGTCCAGCCTACTTCATGCCGCCATATGGATATCGTGGGTGGCGCCATGCCATCTCGCACTGTCGTAACCAGCTCAGGTGAGTACATTTTCACTTTTCTCATTTATTGGACCCATGACTCTGTTTTTGTTATAGGAAGAATGTTTTGTGCTTAGTTATAGGTTTTGGTGTTATAAGAAAAAGGGCAAATACCAGAAAAAAGCATCATACTTGTCCTAAAATACACTTTTTGGTATCGAACAAAATTTTTTCCTCTTTGAGGTACTGAACTTTCATTTTTTTGCCTCTTTGAGGCACTTTGTGACATTTTTGCCCCTCGAATTATTAAAAATCAAGGGGCAAAAATGTCACAAAGTGCCTCAAAGAGGCCAAAACATCAAAGTTCAGAACCTCAAAGAGGAAAAAATTTTGTTCGATACCCAAAAGTGACTTTCTTGACAAGTATAGTGCTTTAATATGGTATTTGCCCTAAGAAAAAATGTTGATGTGACATCGCTTTTACTCTAGACACCATACGTACCTTATGCTCTTAAGGTAGTTTATTTTATTCAGAAGACTTTAGGCTAGTGACTATCGTGGGTGGTCTATCACCACCACCAAACCCAACCATGAATGATCCCCATAGAAGTGCACCACCGTCACCTCCAACTCACCCACTCATGCATGCTTAATGGTGGTGGTCACCGCCTTTATGAAACCAAGAATTAATGGGTTCTTCTGTGTGTTTTATTATTCTTTATTTCATTTGTGAGTGTGTATGAGATATACTGTGAAGTATTTTTGTATAACAGTGAATATATTTTTATATTTTTGGTTTGATGGTGTGTTAAATAATAATGTGACGATAATGTATAGATGATGATAACGGTGACCATACTATCGAGCCTTAAAGATCAATAAATTATCTCAAATAGGTGTCAACTATTTTATTCCAACTTATAATCAAAGCAAATAATATTAAAGTCTTAGAAAAATTGAAAAATGAGTGATGTACCAAACGTGTCACCCATGAAACAGCAAATGCCACAACTTTTGTTTTATTTATTGTGCCACATAGCAAACTTTATTTTACCTATCTCCCAAATTTCCACAAAATAAAGCTGATTAGATTTATTGGTTTCTATTTCCTTATACTTCTGTTAATGTATTGATAGAACTATAAGTTTTTAACCATTGTATTTGTTGCATGAAGTCAATTATTGGCTTGTTGAGTACTTCGTATTACTTTGATTGACTTGTAAAAACTATTACCAAAAGAAACACATAACAAAAAAGTATACTTATGATTAACAGAATAACAATGTTTTGTATATCATATCATAATATGCATATAAAATCATAACCATTTGAATATTTTAACTCGTTAAAAATAGCAAAAAATATGATACGGTTGATCAACCGTACCTGATTGTTAGCTATTTTTAATGATAAAAAAAAATTAATAAACCTATGCAAATTACGTATCATATGCTAATTTATATTGCTAATTTCTGATAAGGAATTCAACTAATTATAAAATCCGCCACCTAAAAGAGAAAATGGATATGGTGGCGGAGGTGGTCTTACATCAGAATCCACTGATCCGCCACCAAAATAGACAGTATCACCACTACCACTACCACCAACATGGTTATTTCCACTTTGACCTTCCCTATTCCACAACCAAACCGTCGGAGGAGACCTTACTTCTCCTCCGATGTAGCATTCGTCATCCTCACGCTTTATTTCTATACTTGACGATGACGTAGAGCACGAGGGCACGGTTTGTGGAGTGATTAATTGTCGTTGCTTCTTTTTATCCACTAATCGTTTAGATCTTTGTCCTTTTTCAAGCATCATACGTTGCAATATGTTTGGATCTTCAGCTACTTTACAAAGCAACGACATCATTTGTTCTGGTCGTCGTTCGGTTGCTTCAAGTCGTTTATTCATATTCACAAGCTCTTGTTCTAAAAGCTTTTGTTCTTGTTTCAATCTCGCGATTTCATTCACCATATCTTCCTCTTCGTCATCTTCTAATCTTGTCTGTTTCAACCTATTACTTGTTTGCCTTTTTCTTCCAATGTTCTTTAGCAAATGAATTTGTCCTCTTAGAAACCACTCGTTCGCGAATTCCCATCGATCTGGATCCACTTTTCTAAAACCCTAAGTTAAAACACAAAAAGTTAATTAGAGCACACATGTACACTAACAAACTTGAAACACATATATGTACAAATACTTATCACTAAAACATACACACATAAATATATCACTTAGACACACTTCAATTAATCATAAGCATATATAAAAACACTCGGATTAATATGAAACAAAAATTTTCGTATAAAGATACACACAACGTCATAACTAATAAGAAACTCATATATATATACACAGAAACAAATAAAGCATTAGCTAATATGTACATCATTTATGAGAAAGATTTTTGCTTACATAAGTATTGAGTTGACGAATAAAACTCGAGAAATTATTATGTTTGAAGTATGCAGGCAAGAGTCGTTGTGAGAAATCTAACGAATCAACCACGATGAAGCTATTGTTCGATGTGCCCCATCGAATTAGGTTATCTAACGACGAATCGTTGACCATTTGATATGTTTTCATAACAAATGGCGCGATCACGTCGTTAGATTCCATTATTTCATGAGTTTAACTAATCAAATTCTGATCAATATTTTTTTTGTACCAGAATTAGAAGCTAGAAAAACAAAGAGTTTGTGTTTGGTTTCACAATATTGATTTGTTGAATTGAAGAAGCATATCTAGGTGTTATAAGTGGGGGCCAATATAGCTATCTTGACACGTGCCAATCGGTGGTTGGTAGGTGGGCAATATAGAAATTAGGTAAGAAAAGACAAAGGTTCTTGCATGGGATTGGATATTTTACAGCGTAGCTGTCTCTTTTATTATTAATTTATCATTTTTTTTTTTAAAATAGTTAATGAAATGAAGTTTTGTTCTAGTGAAGTAAAATGACGATTAATCACGTGCAATCCGTGAAATCTTAATGAACCTGGTCACGCACTACAGTCCCATAAATCCCTAAATCTTTTATACATGTCATGTTACAAATTTAAGTTATATAAAAGCATAGCAGAGCCAGAAAATTATAATCGGTGGGACAAATTTTGACAATCATTAAAAACTACACTACAAATTAGTTTGTTAGAAAAACAAATTACAAAAATAATCACATATTTCTAAAAATTTAACACTGTAATTTTTTCGCTAAGGCAGGTGCTCACTCTGCCCCCTCCTATTTTCGCCCTTGTATACAAGTACGTACTGCAACTTAATTAGCATGCACACATACACAAATACACTCTATAGTCGATATATATGTAACGCCTCTACAAGGAGCACAATGTTTTTGCGCAGACTCACTACCTTTTTGGAAACAATGTGAGAACTTCCACCAGATACATGAGCTTCTTTGTAAAGCCTCCATGTTCTAAAAACAATTAAACTACCATACCCTGGATTGAGAATACTTGATTATAAAATTTAAAAGTGTTATGTCTATGATTAATATTCTTAATTAAAACACATTGTGTCATTGTAAGATTGTTTCATTGTAAGATGAAACTTAAGTTGTGAACCCGGCACATTAGCGGCTATAAATAGAAAATTGTGGAATACTTTGCTAAATTTACCTACATACGTGATATTATGTTTGTATTATTTATGTTGTCAGAGGATAACAGTGGCGGGTGCAGTTGCACCATATAAGTTTTATATGCCGCCACTTGACATTTAACCTATAATACTCCTATAAAATAAACACCTTCCCTAATAATATTGCTATAAAACACCACCACAAACATCGCACTCACTAAAAAAACGAAAAAAAAATACAGATAACACAATGCCAACCCAACCACAATCGTCCCTATAACACCAACACATAGTGCAATTTGGCGATGCTATGGGTGCAAAAATAAACCCTATGAGTCTATGACATACCATAGGATAAATGCATTGAGCTCTCTAAACATATTTGTTTCGAAGTATGTGATAGAGTTTGACTTGCATTTCAGGCCGATATCCGCTACTATATCACCTTGATTTTTAGCAAAAATTGGTTTATCTACCTGTTATTCGTTTATATAATATTTGATTAACAATAAGGAAAAATGATTCCTTATTTCCTATACGGCTATATGTACACATGTGTTTTCATCTTGCTAGCTTATGTAGTTTCTACTTTCTAGTCCTAGAACTATAAATCATTACATTTTAGAAGGTCTAACTTGGTCGCACCTAGCTTTTGAAACAATTCTCGTGTTGATTTTGCTTTAATTTTGTGTGATTTAAAATGTCCACATTATTTATTAGTCCTACTATCCTTGGCTCTTGAAATCATTCTCAAAATGAAATGAATGACGAGACACCTTGAGAATGAAACCTTAAGAAAGCAAATTCATGTAAGCGATGGTTGAACCAATACGGTTATCGTGAACAGTCCAACACCTGAAAACAACTATTCAAGAGAATTAAAAGCCGATGTGAAATCAAAAACCGACTTTCTCCAATGTTTTTTTCATATCGTTTTACTACACGATTAGTCTACATCATTGCAATGTCAAGAACTACAACGTACGACTGAAACTTCTTTCAAGTGAACCTGACATACGACAATTAACAATAACTAATACACTGTGCAACTAACATAGTTTTATAGTTATATTAAGAGAAGTTAAATAGTAAAACTATGAAAAGTTGAGTTATTGTGAAAGTAAAAGGGATGAAAGAGACTAAAAGTGATAAAAGGTGTGTTCTCTAGGAATGAAAGTGAAAGTAAATAAGGTATTTTGCTTTTGATTTCACTTTCACTTTCACTTTTATTTTCACTTTCACTCAACTTGAAAACATAGTGTTAAGAGGGGCTGGGGAAGGTGTCGGCCCTCCGAACATTTTGGCTTAATAGTGTAAAGAGTTTGTTATGGATCATATTAGGGATATATATGGTGACTTATTGTTCCAGATTTTTTGATATTTTGATGCTAGATATTCATATTATTTTGAAAAATTAACCAGTTTGCCCATATCTATTCTTAATCTATGTATGTTTTCTTTTTATATGTTTCAATAATTTTATTTTTTTTAACTATATTTCTAAGGTTATTTTTTGATTAATTTAGGTCGCATTTCTTAATAAAAGTCAGGATCCTTTTCAAGTGCAATTTTTGTTGTATTGGGTCTGAATCAGAATTCAACATATTACTTGTTTAGGAATTGTATATTTGTAAGAGCGTAAACACTTTATTTTTTGAAAGGATTATGTGCAAAGACACAACGACTTTCATAATTGGCCTTTACAGAAATGTCGAAGGGTCACACCAGTGCACACTAAACAAAACAGGCAAGTGGAAATGAGAAACGAGTTATGAAATGAATTAAAAGTGGTGAGAAAATAAAAATCCCGGAGTATTTTCATTAAGGGGTAAAACAGTAGCTATACTAAATAAATAATATTTATCGTAAGATAAATACAAGTAATGAAAGGCAAAATAGGGAATGGATCTAGTAAGAAGAAAAAATAAAATGAGAAGAGTAAGAAAAGTTTTCAACCACACAATTCAAATAAGAGAGAGAAATTTAAGGGGAGATGCATCTATTTTTGTAGGTGCATCTCAAATGTGTGGTTGTGGTTTCTTCTCATCCTTCTCATTTTAGTTTTTCTTCTCATTTGATCCTAACTCAGGCTAAATAATATTATAGTTATTCAAGAATTCTCCTTGGTAGCCTATAAATACAAAGGCTTTCCAAAAGAACCTCATAATAAATCCTCTAACCCTATAATCCCTCCCTTCTCATCTCCTCTTTGGTCAATTGACCGAACAAAGATACCAAAGGGTCGAAACCCTTTGGTTCGTCCCTTTAGTCTAACAAAGTAAACTAAGTCGATTTCCCTAAGTTGACTTTTAATCGCTTAGGGATTTTACCCGACTCCGTACTCACCAACTTGCATAGGTTTGTAGCCCTAGTTTTACCTGTGCAGCACCGGTAGATACCTGATGCAGTCCAGGTGGTTGTTTTCTCCAAGAAACCCTAAAGAAGTTCGTGAATCGTGAAGCATCAAGATCAAGAAAAACGCGTTCTGTGCAGCTAAAAAAAGGTCAATGAGCTTACGCAGTGCACGATTAACAAGTAAGTATCCACAAACACCATTCTTATGTGTTAGTTAAGGTTATATCCATGATTAAAAGATCTGACTAATTAGGGTTTTGGTTCATGGCTTTTCTCTGTTTATTTTTCACTGTGTGTGTTTATAAGCCATGTGGGTGACTACCGAACCCCTATATTTTCATGTCTTCCGATATACATGCCTATATGAACGCTTTCTAAGAAGTAGTAGTAGTTTTTAAGCTTCAATTTTGCTATCCCAATAAAAACGTCCAAGTTTTGCCACCAGTTAGAATGTGTACTATATTCAAAAATTTGAGGATTTTATAAATTCCAATGCATAGAAGATGTTAAATGTTGTCTGATTTTATATTTTGGTGTAACTATGTGACCACAAGATGTTGAAATAAGACAAGTAATGGTACAAGACTACAAGGTCGGTTGAAACAAATTACAACGTTTTGTAATTGACAAAAGATGGGGACTGCGATGAAAGCGAGGGATAATAATTGTGCCCCCCCCCCCCCCCCCCCAAAAAAAAAAAAAAAAAAA
>LBNU01013245.1:204998-314629 GCA_014162995.1 Artemisia annua
AAAAAAAAAAAAAAAAAAAAATTGTCAATTCTTGAAAAAAAATATCGATGTTGATGTTGCATATATACTTTTTGTGAGACATATACATGTTACCCTTCAATACATACAGCCTGTTTTCTACAAATAAACGGATTAGGATTATGTTTACGTTTTGCAGGTTGTCATGAAAAAAATAAATTACCGAAACATCCTAATTTTCTTATAGTTATCGTCAAGATGTGTACATAACGAGTTTCTTTTCTACATCTATACTATTCCCAAGCTGAGTCAATATATCTAATACCATCATGCATTTACTTTAGCTGATTCGTTTCTATAAGTATAAAAAAAACTGACTAAACCTAACTCATATTTAAAACCTATCTTTTGATTTTGGTTAGATTTATATAACACTATTTATACCTGTAATCAAGGTTATAAATAACGTGAGACGTGGCGTGGCTGCATGACTAAGGCTATGTTTGGCGACACGTAGCAGTTGCAGTTAGCAGTAGCAGTAAGCTGTAAGCAGTAAGTAGTAGTTGTTTATTTAAAAAACATGTTTGGTAACGTAGCTGTAGCAGTAATTATAAAGTGTAAAATTACGAAAAAGGTCATATACACATTAAAATAAAATAAATAATTAAACCAATGGGGGTATATATGTAATTTCAGTATCTAAACGCTTGGAGCAATTCTGGAAAGCTCATTCAAGAAGCATTTCATTTTGGAGCGGTTAGGATAGTTTTAACCGCTATTATAGATGTTGCCAAACAAGCTTTTTATCTAAATGCTTACCGCTTACTGCTTGTCGCTCCTAAACGCTTGTTGCCAAACATGACCTAAGCCTCACGCCTTTACGGTTAAGGCGAAGTTTTTGCGGTTATAAGGCGTGTCATAAGGCGGCATAAAATATGAAAATATTTATACATTTATATTATATTTCATATATATCGAGTTTATAAATAGACGTGTCATAAGACGAAATAACGCGTAATGTGACGACATGACCAAAATTCACACTTTTGTAAAGCTTTTGCGAGTATTTTGCGCGCCTTTTAAAACGATGCCTGTAACATCAAAAAATATTTTGCAACAAAGAACTCGAATTATAAAGTCAATAGTATAGGACAAAAACTGGAGGCATATTTTACAACTTGACCAAAATTTATTACGGGACCACTGGCAACAAGTGTGTGTGTGATTGCGTGGTTGCCAGGAAATTACTTAAATGAACTTTTTCTGTTACTAGTTATCGAGAATAAACCTCGCTCACAAAATTATCCAGAATGAACTTTTTTATATTATTCGTTAGATCTACTAGTAAATAATTTGAAAAATCTAATATAATAAAAAAGAATACACTTGGAACATATTTGATAATAGTAAGATACCAATCGATGCATTACGATAGGTATTGCGACCAGGAACAAACCTACATGGGCGTCGGGTGACGGGCTACACCTCGGTCACGAAGTATAAAAAACATTCAAAATTGTCATTTTGTGGTATGTGCAACCCCCAAGAATTTTTTGCTACCTTTGTTTCTTACAGTGTAACTTTAATTAGGCCAACAATTATTTTGTGCAACACACTATTGAAAATCCTAGGTCCGTCCCTGATTACGGCATCTTGCAAAGGTATAATTAATGTTATTTACTTCAAAACATCACGTCTTTTGGGATACCCGGTGTATCGATACCATTTGCGATAGCAAATTTCCCTATAAGTACACTTGCTGCGTTTGAGTTTTTCTTCTTCCATACAAACATTCTCTCCATACATTAGCTAAATAATAAAGTTATGTCAATCTCTATACAAATTTTATATACATTCTTTTAGATCATCATAAAAAAAACCATGTTTGGATATGTTATGGTCTCAAAATAGGTCTTCGTCACTTTATACCATGTTGGACTTGTATCCAACTCGACGCCTCAAGGTCTTCATCAATTTATGCAAAGGAGGTCATGTGTTGTTTACCCTAATCACTTTTCCTATCTATGTTACTTGCATATTTTGTATATCAAGATTAAAGACGTTGATTCAAAGATTTTCAAGTGATTCAATGACAATACACAAATTTGGTGTAGTTTCTATCAAATGGGTGTATTAATATCGTCAGTTTACGTCCTCTTTAGATTCAATGTACGACCACAAATTCTATATAGTTTTTTTTATTTGTTGCATTATTGTTGTACGAATGTTTTTTATTTTTTATGCTTTTATGTGTAATACAAAATTAATTAATAAAATCTTATTCTAAACATAATTACTTTGTGTTTTGTTTCGCGTACCTGGCTACGTATGTCCTTGTTATGATGTGCAATAATTAATGTCTTTTTCATATCCACTAAACCTTTTGGTTTTTCGTTTTAGTCATGTCGTTTCATTTAACTCCATTCCACTATATAAGTAACAATCTGTCATTCTCACTTCTAAAATTTATCATCATCATCATCCATATCTTCAAAGTTTAAGCATAGTGTTTTTCTCTTCTTCCAATAATCATTCCAAAAAAACAGACGTCTAAGAAATCCATCTCCACCACAATCGCCATCAATGGTGTCCTCAGCATTAACACTAAACATCTTCCCACACGCAAGCGTCTCAAATTAAATTTTGGAGAGACACATAAGAAAGAAAACTTTTTGGATTGAGCAATATAAATAGAGTAAATTACTTAAATGAACTTTTTCTGTTACTAGTTATCGAGAATAAACCTCGCTCACAAAATTATCCAGAATGAACTTTTTTATATTATCCGTTAGATCTACTAGTAAATAACTTTGTAACCGTTAGATCTACTAGAGATGTAATAGCGCGAGGTGTAGGCGAGGTGTACCTTACATTTAAAACCTGTGCGAGGTGTAGGCGATGTTTAGGCGAGGTGAGGGTTTAAGCGATCTGTATGCGAGGTTTAAACGCGAGGTGGAGTTGAGTCTGGTCCAAATCAAGCGAGGTAAAGTTACTAGGGCGAGGTCGATGGCGAGGCAAGTTTCTAGTGCGAGGTCTGGGCGAGGTTCTGGGCGAGGTCTGGGCGAGGTCTGGGCGAGGTTCTGGGCGAGGTCTGGGCGAGGTTCTGGGCGAGGTTCTGGGCGAGGTCTGATAAGCCTTATGTGCAAAACGTTCTATTTAGAGTAATGATGAAACGGGGAAACCTATGGATGGGTTGGATATATAATAAGAAAACTTTCTGCACAATGCAACCGGAATATTTATACTACTAGTTATCATATATCCAAAGATTTTAATTGGAACATAAAAGTATCCATGCAAATTAAACAAAGAGTTGAAACTTTTTGTCTTGGGCTTTGCTTATAAGAGTTAAAAATTCATGTTCTAAAGCAAAAGAGTTAAAAATGGGGCATTTACAGAAAAAGGGGGTTGGGATTTGGGTGTGGTGATGAAGTCTTTTATTGGTGGTGCACAAACAAAACAAAAAAAATACCAACGGATTACATAAGTGGTCCAACAAGTCCCAAGCGAGGTGTACTAGCGAGGCCTTAGGCGAGTTTCTATTGCTTTTAAGTGGTCCTTGATAGTGACATAGTTGAGAGTGACATATAGTGGTTATTCTTGTAAAATAAGTAAAAACGGTTCATTCTTATAAAACATACTCTAAAATACTTAATCAAACAGTGAGAGCTAGAAAACAAAAAAGTTGATGATGTTATACTAGAGTTGGTCAAACGGGTATACATTCGGAACAAGGAAATTGAAATATGGTAGGAGAAAATAAATGAACATACAAAGCAGATTTACGGTCCTTAATCTTAGAACGCCTATCATATATCTTATGTAATCGTGTTGTAATGGAATTTCGTTTGTGTTTTAAACATTAATTTACCGCCTCTAAGGTTCTAAGATAACTCACTTTTATTGCTCATAAAAGGCATCGTAATTACTTATAAAAAGTTAACCAAACTTTCATGATTTTTCATTAATACTTTAATTTGTGGTTCAATCGATAAATCAAACATTGAGAAAAAAAAAGGAAAATAGTCATGTTCCTTAAAAAGGCCAATGATCAAAAATTTGTAAACAACCGTCAAGTGTAGATAACAACAGTCGTGGTCCTTAAACTTCCCATTTAAAGAAGATGAGACAAAGATGTTTTGTTAATGGCGTGGAGTGACGAAGGCCATTCACTTACTCACAACCTAATCTTAAAACTTGTAAATTGTATGGGGAGTGTCTTTGTTTATGTATGTAAAAATATAAGTATTGTAGATGAAAACTTAGCATATTTAAAGAAAAAATATTTGAAATAGTCACGAGCATGACACACACGATAAGGGAGTGTATGCAACGTCACCAAGATGGTGATAGTTTGAATTAAAAACGTAGCAGCAAATTACTCTCGGGATAATCAAAATGTCAAATCTACATTGTCAGCGATACACATGATAGCCAACGATATTGCTTTTCCCAATTCAATAATTATCGGGGTTAGTAATTTAAATCATCATATCGACACTGTCAAAATGAATATCTACGATACTAGGCAATAGATATTATCCCGATATCGATATATCTCGTCGGTATCGACTTTCACAGTGGAGTTGTTAATCTAATGTGTGGTCATTTAGATTGGTTTAGGAGGATGATCTTCATCATAAAATATAATCTGGACGTGACGTAAGATAATCTCATATATAATCACAAAATTACAAAAGGAAACGGCTTAAAATCTCGATACAAACTTACCGAAACTAGTCCAACAACTCTTCTGTACTCTTCTTCTTATACTTTCTTAATAGTATGAGAAATATGTGCACAACGCGGCTTCAGCTTTCCAAACCAAAGTCACCAAGAATAGAAGAAGCTTTGACACATGGTCCTCATCACCAAGAATTAGGGCGGCTCAAGTTCTTTTGAACCATATGCAGTCGAGCCTGAGGTTAAACCCTAAATATGGAAGATAAAGAAGACGAAGACTACCGAGACGACCATCTACTAGCGTGAAGTGATCAATACTTATGCTAAAAACATTGTGTAGCGTTAAAAGGCACGGTGTCATGTATGTATGAAAAAAAATATAAATGTTAGTCATGGATAGAGTGTTGACAGGAGTAAGGTTATATAGGGAGGAAAACTTAATGCCATGTGATACTCATGTAACAACATCAAATTTTGAATGTTTATCGACAACATCGCAGTATATCGCATGTGTGACAAGATTGACATGACTGACATGATAGTTTACTCAGACACCATAGCAAGTGGATGGAAAAAACAGGAAAATATAATCATATCACATCCATCGCGGAAAGTGACCAAGGTATCGTAGAAGTTTGTCGATTACCGATTTGATTTAAATTTTTTGAAAAACAAGTCGAAATCGATTCAAATTAAAGAAAAGTATTTTGGATTGAATAGTATGATTTTTAGAGTATAAAACATAACAAATGTAGAGATGTCGAGGGTTTAATCATCTATGGGATGTGAAAAAAAGTAAGAAAGAGAGTAAAAAAAATGTTTTTTTTTTTTTTTTTTTTTTTTTTTTTTTTTTTTTTTTTGAATAAAAACTCAAATAGTGCACTTTTAAAACCATTTGGATGAACACGTTTCCTTTTTACATACATATATTTTTAAATCAATTTAACTTTTTTGGGCAAGCTTGGCTTGAGAGATTATGAAATATTATAGAAGCTTAAAATTATTTTGTTGAAAAATAAGCTTTGGTCAAAAAATAATCTTTGTTTGACAAACTAAGATTGTGGATTATTTTACAAAAATAAGTTCTCAAAATCAGCTTTTATAAAAATGATGGAGATTATATTTCATTTTACACTTTTAATCTAAGTAATGCTAGTTTGCCGAACACGACTTAAAGAAGAAAAAAAAGGCACCGGCAACAACAACATCAGTAACAGTAACAACATCTATTTTTGCTTAACATACATTCATCGTGAGCCATCAGAAGGGTGTCACTCTTGCAACAGATGATACCCTCATTTTGGATTTTTCTCCTGAAGTTGTCGGAATTATTCGTAATAATAATGGATGACAGGTGCAAATTGTGCCAAATCCTATATGATCTTTTGGTACACAAAATGCTTAAAGATGCCCGGCTATATGCTTACGGGGAAAAAGCTTATAATATAACATTAACAAGATAATCGAAAATTTCTGAAAGATCTTATTAACGATCAAGTCATCACCGGCAATTCTAAACACTTTAGCACGACAATTATCAAGGTATTAAACATAGAGTAAATGGAAACATACGTTAACATGTTCTTAATGCACCGTTCACCAACAAGTAACCATAACAAGACGCAACATTTAATTTGTTGGGCGTAACATGCATGTAGCTTATGTTAGATGCAAGCGATGGAGCATTGGAGTCGCACTAATGGAAAAAAGAACATGCACTTTTATTTGATTTGAAGCTACATGGAGTTATACTCCAAATAATGGCTTTTTGTTTTTAAGACCTGTTAGTTTTGTTAATAATGTTAACTTTAGAGTTTAGACCAAGTTGAAGCCTCGAGAACAAGTTGAAATGTGATGATATTCCTTTCATTTAATGCACTAACACATTTCATCAAAGGTAAATCGTACAAAAATTATCATATTTAAAAGTCAATCTGAATTTTTATGTATTCTAACTTTCTTTTCTTCAATTTAAGGTATTATTGCATAGGAATAATGTTATAGAGCAAGTCCTATTTCAATTTGACCTAAAACCATGTGATACATAAATCATGCTCAACAAAGTTAGATTCTGAGTCAGTGGCTCCTTTATATCATTTGAACTTAAATTTGATAGAATTCGACCCGATCAAATTAAACTCGGGAGCATGAACAGCTCAACTACTTTGTATGGCATTTCATATAAATCTTTTTTAATTAAATACCCTGAATCATTGAGTATGCATTTTTCCATATCTTGAGGTCAAAGTTATAATCTCTCACAAGTTACAACGTTGACGTGAAGAAGTAAAATGAACCCCCCTTTCATACTTCACAAGTTATATGGAAAGTATCGATGATAAATAGAGCTTGACAAGACAAGTTTCCATAACAAATTAACAAAAAAGACCATGAAAATGACAAGCAACAAGACTTCGTTGTTGATCATTTTGGCAACGTTTGCTGTTTTTTGTGCACTTGCTCAAGTGAAAGCTTATTCGAGCTCTTATTGTGGCCCTTGGTCCCGCTGCCAGGGAAAGACGCTCTATTGCCCTTCAGAATGCCCCTCCAGCACCTCCGAAAACCCCAAGGATAAAGTTTGTCGCATCGACTGCTATTCCCCTAAATGCAAAGCCGAATGCAAAAGTATCAAATCTTTTCCACTTATTTATTTATTTATTTATTTATTTTATTCAACTGTTGATTACCTGCAAAAACTGCTCATTATAAGAAGCTACTTCAGTTAACGGTTGTCAGAACTGTTTATTTTCAATAACCAATTTGCATTTAGTAATACTAAACTCCTAAACATATAAGCAATTTAACAACATTCTTGTCATTTCTGTTCTGTTACCTATTTCAAAATGAACGTTTGAATACTTGTAAAGATGTAAGTATGTAACTAACTGAACGACCTGATTAAATGATTTTTTTCTTATTGTAGACCCTAAAGCGAACTGCAATAGCCCAGGATCAGCATGCTACGACCCACGCTTCATCGGGGGAGACGGCATTGTCTTCTACTTCCACGGAAAAGTTAATGAGCACTTCACATTATTCTCTGACTCTAACCTCCAAATCAATGGTCGATTCATCGGCCACAGACCCACAGGCCGAGCCCGTGACTTCACATGGATCCAAGCCTTAGGCCTCCTCTTCAATTCCCACACTTTCTCCCTAGAAGCAACCAAATCCGAAACGTGGGACCAAGAAATCGACCACCTTAAATTCACTTATGATGGACAAACAATCTCCTTACCCTTAGGTGGTCTTTCCACATGGAAATCACCCGATAATGATATTAAAATTGAGAGAACTTCCGGAGTTAATAGTGTGATGGTGATCATACCTGGTGTGGTCGAGATTTTGGCCAATGTAGTCCCTGTGACCGCAGAAGATGACAAAATTCATGGGTACAATGTTCCATCTAATGATTGCTTTGCTCATTTGGAGGTTCAGTTTAGGTTTAGTGGGCTCTCGGACAATGTTGAAGGCGTGTTGGGAAGAACTTATCAGCCCGATTTTAAGAACCCCGCCAAGCCTGGGGTTGCGATGGCTGTTGTTGGAGGTGAGGATAAGTATAAGACTAGCGGTTTGTTGTCGTCTGATTGCGCAAATTGTATCTTTGACTCGGGAAACGTTGGAGTGAAGGAGAATGAGGTGATTGCATTGGATTGTTCTGCTAAGGGATTGTTTCATGGAAATGGGATTGTTTGCAAGAAATAAGGAATGAAGATGTTTGAAGAATGATGGTTTGATCATGAAATAAGTCTTTATATATGATTAATAAATCCTTGTAATTGTTTGTTATAATCTGACTTTCATGTATGATTTTCTGTTACTACTTAAATAAGACTTGATTTCATGATCCTTGCAACACAGGCTTCAGTTTATAGGTTTAGTATTAACTTACAATTGAATTAACTGAAGAGCTCCGCTATGAAATAATTTGAACTAGGCTAAAGCGAAACTTGTCATTCAAAACATTAGTTGAACAATAGCTAACATGTCTATATCATTCGACTATATCACTTGTCATTCTTAACCCATTTTTAATCTTTTCTAGTTAAATTAATTTTTCATTAATTAAAAACATTACATTAAAAGTTTAAACAAAATAAAAATACAAATAATTGTGCATTTTGCTTGACGTCAAATATGTTCCACTAAATCGGCACAATGGTCTAGATTACTTTGATTGTCGATTAATTCGCTAATGACTTATAACGTTAATGACTTATAACGTTTCTTCCTGAGTTCATACAAGACCATTCTCGCGATGTTATTTCGCTGGATAAAAGTCGGGCGATATTGCATTTTTTCTCATTTCTGATCATATTATGTAATATGATGCATGTAGGGCTGAGCAATCCCGACCGACAAACCGAAAATGGACCGACGCCCGACTCCGACTCCGACTGACACTGACCGACACAAACCAACCTATACTCGGATCGGGACTCGGTTTGGTTTTTCCTGCTTGTCAGAACTCGGGTCGGGTAGGGAGTCGGGATTACCCGAGAAAACCCAAAGAATACCATACAAACCGGTTTCGTTTCGGGACTCGGGTCGGGAGTCGGGATTACCCGAATTAGACTCGGTTTGGGATTCGGTTAGGAATTTCCAGCTTGTCGGTTTCGGAATGGTTCGGGACGGGTCGGGATCGGCCCGATGCTCAGCCCTAGATGCATGTGTACATCATATTCGTTATTTTCTTGAGAGACACGGGCGGTATTTTTAATTACAACCCATTTTTTCTTATGCACATCAAAGGCTTGTAATTTTACATCTTTTTTTGTTGCTTCATGCACTTGCTTATACCTTACTCGCTTCGTATCACCCGCATTTGGATGTGAAATCAGCTTAAGGAGTGTAGCCCATTCATAATATATCCCGACCCGTCAGTAAGATAATATTCAAATTTATATGTCACCTTCACAAATGAAACCTCTGGTGCTTTCCCAGCTTTGAGATACATGAACAAAGGTGATTGACGTAAGACGTTGACGCCGTTGTTTTCCTTGAAAACATCAAAGAACGCATGTCAAATCTGTAGTCTTGTGAGGCAACCACTTTCAAGGAAATTAATGGATTCTAACCGTGATCACCACTGCAAAATTGACCACAATATGCATTTGGACAATCAGCCCACTTTTCAATCCGTACAATTAGCGTTTCCTAACATCCCACAAGACTCATGTTTTTCCTTGTGATATGCATAATATATTAATATTTCTTGACATCAGTATAAGTACATTTCTACAAAACTCATCTCCATATACTTCCATAATAGCCTCAGAAATATTCAAGAGAACCACGAGAGGTTTTCGCACCTATTTCCAAATATTCATTTAGAGCATAGGAACGGTGTTGTATGCCAACTAACGTATCGCAGAGGTGCAATTCATCAATGCGGAAATACCAATTCTTCCCGCACAATCATTACCTTGTTGAAAATATGGAGAATGATCGGTTACACATTGACTAATGCGTATGAATAGCGACCGCCTCATTCGGAACTACTTACAGAATGTATATCGGTTGTACATTGAGTGTTCGGAAAAATAAACGGTCGCTAGACGATTATGAGCATCAAAACGATCTCTATTTACTAGGTTTCATGTTAATGTGCTTTTTTTATTATTCATGAACTTCACCTTGAGTATTAACAAACATCAACGTCACATGTTTTGAAAACTCAAAGTTAATATTATTAACTTCTATTTCTTCATCAGATGATGTAAATTGCATGAAATGTTTGGAATCCTGATTTGAAAAATGAGAAATATTTATATGGATGACGTGAAAGATGTATTTTAGAAGGGGATAGCTTGGCTACAATTTTTGTAGTCAATTGGCTACAATTTCTTACAAAAAATACACATACAATGAATCAGGGACCCACAGGAAAGAATCAGGGACCCACAAAAAAGAATCAGGATACACATTTATTGCACAATATTGTAGTCAGTTAGCTACAATAAATTGTAGCTAATATATTCCCATTTTAGAAAGTGCTAATAAAAATAAAGGGCATTGAGTTATTCATAGGTAAATAAACATATTTAAGATAAAGTATTTTTTTCATAAATTACACCCATCGGTCAGAAAACACTTGACATTTTTTTTTTGTTTGCTTTCCATGTTGGTCGTTTGCACCACCGTCTTCTCTCAAAACACACACCATCACACATCGTGTTGGTGTTATAACCTTTACGGATAGGAGAAGACATCCGCTCTTCCCTAGTTACGCCCAGTCTTAAGGTATTAATTTTATAATAACGGGAAACATACATACATTAACATATTCTTAATGACTTAATACACCAACGAGTAATCATAATTAGATGCAGTATTTGTTGGGTGTAACATGTGGCTTATGTTAGATGCAAGCGATAGAGTTGCACTAAATGAAAAAAGATAACATGCACTTTTACTTGATTTTAAGCTACATGGAGTTGTACTCCAACTTGTTGCCTTTTCTTTTTAAAACCCATAAGTTTTGTAACGTTATCTTGAGATCAAACTGTAGCTTATGTCTAAAGTTTCAATAATATATTTGGTGATGTTTGTTTATTAAGAGTCGTTGAGTCTAAATCTGATCTATATATCTGAATCTGAATTTGTATCTGAATAGTCTGAATCTGATTCTATTTTAATCTGAATGAGTAGCTGAGAAATCTAAATCTCACTCAAATAAAACTGTATGTTTTCGAAAAATGTTTGAAAATGTTAAACTATCATTTTTTACAGTTTTACATATTAAACTGAATTTTTGCGAAAATAGACTTTCTTAAATGTAAAATAAGAAATTTTATAATATAGTTAATTAAAAGTTAAAAATAATAAAATGAAAAATTCTCAAAATATACAAGTTGCCCTATGACTGATTACTTTCTAGATCATTTTTCTGGTGAGCCTAAACTAAACCGCGGGCAACTGCTAAATTGGGCAACTCAAACCAGTAAGTGACAAGTGTGACTATATCGATTACGAAGTGATGAGTCATAGAGCAACTATGATGAGTCATATGGCAACTGGTTTACTTTGATATAATAATATGGCAACTGGTCTACTTTAGTAAAATATGTGTCGAACACATGGCGACACATGGTTGGGTAGTGGAAGTTGCCAAGGCAACCAGACTATTTTAAGCTAGTAAAAAAAATGATCTAGAAAGTGATCAGTTATAAGGCAACTGGTCTACTTCGGGAATTTTCCCATAATAAAAACAACATTCAAGCTCACGATTATTTAACAAAAATAAATGTGTCTGAGTTTAGATTCAACTTTTTTAAACAGCTAACTAAATGGTCGGTTTGACTCAGATATATGAATCCGTTAACCCGAGCATTTCAAAATGAAAAATATGAATTGTCACATAATCATTATCGTCTTTTACAATTTTTATATGACAAAAATATGCAATAATTCTATTTAAACGTCCTGATGAGGTGAAAAGTGTATCCATTTTAGAGGGTCATTTAAGCCCTAATTCATGTTAATATGATCAAATATTGCCCTAAATCGTTCCTTTTGTCATTTTAGGTACTTTTGAGAAAAATTCTGGAAAACACATCATTTTGGACGTTTTTGGGGCATAAAGTGAAGAAAACGACAAAGTCTCAAAAGAATGCTGGAAATCCTTCTTGACGGCGTCAGAGTCACAAGGTGACGCCGTCAGCCAACCAAGACAAAGGAGTGGATTCTGACTATACGTGACGCCCTAAGCAAGAATTATGATGTTTACACCTGACGGCGTCAGTTGTTAATAATCCTAGGCCGTCAGGTGTAATGCTAAAGAGAGACGGCCCAAAGCTAGTTTACAAGTGACGGCGTCAGAAGTAGATCTAGGCCATCCGAGAACCCTAATGGGTGCGAGCTGATGGCGTCAGAGACTATAACCTGACGCCGTCAGAGTGTATTTTCTATATATACTTTTATATTTTTCATTCATTAGTGTGCAACTTTTTGGGAACAAACCCTAGACGATTTTATCAGCTTTTTCAAGGGTTTTTCACCCTTGACTCTTCCATGTTCAATTAAAGATAAGTCTCCATTCAAATTAATCAATATGTCTATGTGTTGGTTAATTATATCTTATGCCTGTCTTTCAATTAACATGCTAGGCTAGATTTATCTTGTGTTTGCTTAGATCTAATGAAACCTAACTATTGATTATTGGTTGTTGGTGTGTTATTACTTGTATTGGATGATTGTTTATCGATGTTAGGCTTAAGAAAACTGGCTAACCTCCATATGGTAACTTGCTTAAACATCTTAAGAAACATGAACCAATGCGTACTAGGTTATTATGGTTGTATTTAATGCATGAGCGAATTCTAATGATCCCATGTTAGGAGCTTCTTAGCCGGCTCGACATAGGAGTGAAGTAGGAGCTTATAGAGTTGGGGAAGTACGTATGCCACCCCACGAATGGTATTAAGGAATACACCCATCATCCACGCAATTAATACACACTAACCAACTGGTAAAAGATAGTTAGGGAGTAAGGAAATCTAAGTAAACACATTTGTCTCCATATAAGTTTCACAACCACTTAGTTTTAGTTATTTTATTTTATTTGCAATAGTAGTTTTTGGGTTAGTTGGCTAGCAACTAATTCCGCCCAATCCTTCAAACCCGAGATTTTACTTGCTTTCATAAAATATAAAAAAAATACAAAAATAATCTTTCCTCACCCTTAGACCTAATTAGAGTAGCCTTTCATACCTAACGAACACTATTCCCTGTGGAGAACGATCAATCCCCCGTACTTACCACTATACTATACTACATCGGTCAGGTATACTGCCTGGTGGGGATTGCAAGCTTCTCAAGATCCCTTGAGAGGTAAAAACCTAGTGCGTGGTCGCAATCCCGCGCATCAAAGTTTTTGGCGCCGCTGCCGGGGAATAGTTATTGCTTAGGTTAGAATTTATTTTATTAGGTCTACTCATTAGATTCGTATTGAGTGAGATTTTATTTTTCTTTTTATTAGCTTTCTCATAGTCTATCTTTTCTTTGTGTCTTTGTTCGTAAAAACCTTTCCATTGACTCTTCCGTTCACCATTATGGAGTACGCGAATCCACCATACCACCGACTACGAAATCCATTCAACCCTAATGACATCTTGATGTTCAAACAATATCGAGATGAGCCCATATATGATGCATGGACTCGTTTTAAAAATTTACTCCAGATAGTCCCTCATCATAGTTTCGATTTAGCATCCCTAACCCAAATCTTTTACTATCGTGTCGACCAATGTAACGAAAGTTGAATTGAGGATTTTACCAATGGGGACCTTAGGGAATTAAATGCTGAAGAAGCATGGGATGCCATAGAAGATTGTGCCCAATATTACTATAGAGTAGACAACCCAACGAACGTTAGTGCAAGTCAATTGACCACAAATTTCAAGGGTCATGAAACAAGTTTGTTTTGGGATGAATACGCTAATGTTGAGATACCTAAGTGGATGTCGCCTAACATCATAGTACAAAACGAACACATATGTAATCTAGATACAAAGGAGGATGAGGGTGGATAATCCAAGCCCACAAAGTACCCCACAAGTCCTACCATCATTTGAGGCACCCACACCGCCCGTGACTTACCCGGAAGAAGTAGAAGAGACTTTAGGAATCCCGATGGAGGTAGAACCTTTGAACCAAACATAACTAGAGGATATAGGTTTGAACACTTGTAATGATAACCTTACTCTTAGTTCTAGGGAATTTCCTAGTGTTGATAAACCGGAACCTCAAACTTTACACAACTTTTCATCCTTAAATTTACATCTAGGAGACAAAAGAAGAACCGACCCACCCATCAACCAATATTATTCGGGTAGTTTCAGGATGAAGGAAGCCATTCACTCACCCCCTTCACCTCACGTGGCATATTTCCACCCTAAGGGTGTGTATCGCTACTTCCACCCGCACTTAATTCTAAGTGTAGGGAAAACCTCCCCTATTTCTGTTAAATAATGGTAGAGTCATGCTCGTGACTCGAACAAAAACAAGTGCTTATTGGGAGGCAACCCAAGCTTTATTTGCTTTATTTGCTTTATTATTTTTTGTTTGTTTGTTTTTATTTCCGTATGTGTGTTTTATTTTTATTGTTATTGGTTCATGTTTCAAATTAAATCGTGAAAATGCTTTATTTTGTTTTTAACTTCGTCTTAACTACATATAAAGGTATTTTGCAAAAGATAAGTGTAAGGGAAATCTAAATCTGTTTTAAAGAACAAGATTGAACATGAATCATAACAATATTAAATTAGCATACATATTAGTGTTTGTTCGAGTCAAATGCTTGTATCGAGTCACAATCAATGTTTTACAGAATTTCTAGGAATTAAAACTTCCAGTAATCTGTAAACATTCATTTTGCAAGCATTATATCTTTAATTGTTTTATTTCTAAGTCTGGAATTACATCTAGTTGTGAGTTGTCTTTGTTCGGTTTGATGCTTTGGTTTTTCTTGTTTGTTTTCTCAGGTTTAACAGGTTATTTTGGACAAGGAGATGTACATGGAATCAAGCTTTTGGCAATGCTTTAATCTTGGAGCTTTTACATTATCTTGGAAGAAGATCTAACCATGTTACCACATTATCCACCGAGCGAATCAGGGGAGTATTTGATCTCATTCTTTTACCTTATTTACTTTTACATCTTATTATTTGAACATTGGGGACAATGTTCATCTTAAGTGTAAGGGGGGGGGTAAATTACGATACCTTAGAGAATGCAATTACGCTTGATTTTTGTTTGTTTAATGGTAGATGTGTAATAAAACTGAGAGAAATACCTGTTAGGGCAATTTTAGTGCCAAATTTAAAATTTTTTACAACATTTAGGAGTGAAACTTTGGTCTTAATGAGCGTCTCATGGATAGGAGTTATATGACTAGCACAAAACCGTACCACTAAAAAATTTTCCACCCCAAATATGTGAGGTTCGCCCCTAGAATTGGTAGGAAAAGCATTTATGCTATGATGTGTGTACCGGTAGCACTTAGATTCTAGAACTTGCGTTAGGACCATCCCAAATCCACAAGTGAGACTACATTCGTGTAGTTAGATTTACTACATGATAAGAGGCATTAGGATTAACCCATTGTTTTACACCTGTGTTTTTGTTATAATTACTTTGGCTACATTGGTCAAGTAATTCTCCCACACCCTTGCGTTGTACCCATTTTTGGTACACGATACCCCTAGTACACCCCTCAGAGCCTATCTTTTCGTTTCGACCTTTGAGCATCTTACTCAAAGTGAGAATTTGTTACACCCCACTTAAATGTACACCCAAATCGCCTTAGCCTACCTTGTATGCACTCATCTTTAGTGCATTATTGTGACAACATTTGTGTTAAACCCTTTGTTAATTATCTAATTGATTACACGGTTGCTAAGTCGAGTCATATCCTTGTACATATTGTTTTGGGACGATTGGGACTCATGGGTAAAGTACTAGTGTAATGGAGTAATGGGGAAGAACATCATTATTACCCCCATATGTGCTAAATATTTTAAAAAGTACTCCAAGTGTTTCGATTATCTTAATTCGAGTCATTAGATTAGTTATTTGTAAAGTATGTAAAAGTTCAAGTGTAAGGGGAGAACCGAGGCCCCTATGATGTATTATTTTGGATGGTAGGGCAAGAGTGTATGCAAAAAAATAATAAAAAAAATAAAAAATAAATAAAAATAAATAAAAAAAGAAAAAAAATCAAAAAAACCAAGGAAAATACAAAAAAGTGAGAAAAAGAGAAGTAGAAAAAAACATACGGACTACCATCCCGTTTCTTTTTATGTTTGTTTATGTTTTTGTTATTTCGTTTTTAGCTTAAGTTGAGTTGAGTCTTGGCTTAGCAAAATTGTATAGTACATGTATTTGATCATGATAATTAACTTGCCACCAGTAAAATACCCTCTATTCCAACCAAACCGTTTTTATCATATCCCTACACCTTACATTACAACCCTTTGGAAAGCCCTCTTTGATAGTTTATCTTAGGTGCTTACGCCTAGTGGAGGAGTAATTGATCCTCTCCCAAGCCTATGGTAATCTATTTGCTATGACAGGTAGTGAGTGATTTTATTCCATTTCAAATGTAGTTGTATAGGTTTATAACACCCGAGAGATGAGAGTATCCAAACACTATTTGTGAGGTGCTAGTGTATGATTTCCGTGCTTATTATGATTAGGGTCGAGTAACTATTTGTTGTAATTACTTTTATATTAGTGTTAAATGACCCATAACTCATATTTTGATTGGAATAAAAGCCTATTTGCTTGAGGAAAAGCAAACCTCAAGTGTAAGGGTATTTGATGAGGTGAAAAGTGTACCCATTTTAGAGGGTCATTTAAGCCCTAATTCGTGTTAATATGATCAAATATTGCCCTAAATCGTTCCTTTTGTCATTTTAGGTACTTTTGAGAAGAATTCTGGAAAACACATCATTTTGGACGTTTTTGGAGCATAAAGTGAAGAAAACGACAAAGTCTCAAAAGAATGCTGGAAATCCTTCCTGACGGCGTCAGAGTCACAAGGTGACGCCGTCAGCCAACCAAGATAAAGGAGTGGATTCTGACTATACGTGATGCCCTAAGCAAGAATTGTGATGTTTACACCTGACGGCGTCAGGTGTTAACAATCCTAGGCCGTCAGGTGTAATGCTAAAGAAAGACGGCCCAGAGCTAGTTTACAAGTGACGGCGTCAGAAGTAGATCTAGGCCATCCGAGAACCCTATTGGCGGCGAGCTAAGGGCGTTAGAGCCTATAACCTGACGCCGTCAGAGTGTATTTTCTATATATACTTTTCTATTTTCATTCATTAGTGTGCAACTTTTTGGGAACAAACCCTAGATGATTTTGTCACACCCTGAATTTACCTGTTATATGGCAGCGGAATTGAATTCCCGGGTGTAACGATCATGGCATCTCATACAAGGTTACATTGAACGACCTAAAGTGTCGTTTTGAAAATACATTGTTTGATCATTAAAAACATCAGAGTTTACAAAAATAGGTCCCAAAATGTTGTTGCAAGTTCTTGAAAATAAGTTTAACATGATCAAACATTACATAAGTGCATGAAGTTAAAAATGGTGAGACGCGTCGACTCCTCGACTCCATGAAGGTCCAAGTGCATGTCACATGAGTACTTAATTACCTGAAAATACATTGCTAAAACGGTCAACAATAATGTTGGTGAGAAATCATAGGTTTATGTAAATGAATGTTATACGGTAACCTCAAGTATAATGTGTAAGACATAAGTCTCATGAAAAATAGTACAATAGACCTTAAGCTCATGACCCCGAAGCTAGACTGTACTAATGAAATGCCCCAAATGGAGTGCTTTGCCAAACACCCTGAATGTATGAAATGAAATACATCCGTTTGACTGTTGGTAACCCCAACGCAGATGGAGGCGTCACCCTCAATAGATCTATCCACTCACCTTCGCTTGCTCACAATTAACGGTTCATGATGTACTAAATAGGGGACTTTAACATGGCAAATGCGGTATCTTAAGCATTGTACTTGAATTTGTATACTTAGGTCCGTACAAAAATAAATGGTGCAATGTATTCTCCCCCGTAGGTTTGAAATAAATAATGAAATGTAAACGGGGCTATGAAAACTCACCTCAAATGATGATACAATATGTAGTGAATGAACTGAAGTGATGAGGTGCAACTCCTAGCCGCAACCTAAATGAATGTATGTAATCTAATTTAGATTATGAAATGAATTCGTGTATGCACTTGCACTTATAATCTATACCACTCGTATTGTATCAAAATATGAATAATCGTCGAAAATATAATTTATATCATCGTATTAAGTCATAATTTATTTCACATGTTCATTTGGTGTAACGATGTTGTACGATAGTTATTTGGTGATAAATAGTGAAAATATAAGTTTTCGCCGTAAAGTATGACACTTGACAATTTCTGAAAACGGCTAAAAATGGCCTCGGAAAACTAGTTGTAAATCAGTGAATATTGAGAGTTAAGAATTAAAATTGGTATTTCTGGAAAGCTTAGCACCAAGCCTAAATATGTTCAGTAGTGAAGTTTTGCTCAATGTGCCCAGATTTTAAGATAAATGGTCAAAAAGTATGGTGTTTTGGCCAAAACTGCCATTTCTGGGCAGTTTTTGTGAATGTTTGGATAGCTGTAGATTACTCATTTTAAGTCCAAATGACAAACGGCTTTTTGATTTGAAAACTAGGCTAGATGCTCTAACTTTTGTTCCTTGGAGTCCCAACTCCAGAACTGAGTCATTTGACGGGAAAATGGCTCCCAACATGGGTGTTTGCAAAGTTTCTGGGTAGACTTAGAAAAATTTCTGAGTAAAAGTGCTGGTAGAATTTTAGTGAACTAATATTCTTTGAAAAATCGTAACTTATTCGTTATAAGGCCTTTCTCAAGTCTTTATATCCCCGAAAAGGTAAAAAGGTATACTAACATATTTTCAATAGTTTGGTAAGTTTTGACAAGGTCTAAGGCTCGCTTTTGGTTAAGAACATTCCATTGCCACTCATCTGTTGCTTATCCTAAATGAACATTAGAAACCAAATTTTGTAACTCTTCCAAATGACTTCCTATAGTACCACCTCTTATTGGACGGGACCAACTCCAAATCCATTCACCATTGCATTTTTCACTAACAAGGCAATCTTGGTTTATTTCTAGATGGAAAAGTCGGGGAAATTTGATTACGAGAGGAGTGTCACAGATCCATGAATCTTGCCAAAACTTAGTACCTGTACCATCATTCACTTTACGTTTAAGAGTGGAGAATAAAATTGTACCTTTTTCATTCAAACTATTGATCGATTTCACAATGCGAGCCCATACACCTGTGCCACTACATTAGGAGTAAAAACAGGAGCCGAGATCCCCCGAATAATTAATAGTTACAGGAGTATTCAAACATTTTCTATGTGTTTTGTTCACTTTGTATTTTATGCCTTAAATTTGAAAAGCTAAGGTAGCTTTTATTTTATTTTATTTTATTTTATTTATTTATTTATTTTAATCTTCTTCTTCTAATAAAAGATTTGAGAATTTTGAAAACCCGTTTATATGAAATTATATTTTTCCTTTTTAAAAAAATGAAAAGATTGGTCGGGTGGCGGCGAGAATGGACTGTGGAGGATGACACGAGAGATTAGGTTTAGAATTCTTTCATGTTTTGCAAATCCAGCTCTTTATTAAGAAAAAAATAAGAAAGAAAAAAGTGAGAAAGGTAGAGTGGACTTTTCAATATTTTAGTTAAAATTATGAAAATGAAATTTTCACATTTTTTGAAAATTGTTAAAAAAAATTGTGATTAAAGGGAGTTTTAATTTTTTGATTCTTATATAAAAAAAAATTATAAAATGAAATATTTTTCCCAAATTAAATGCAACTTTACTTTCTAATGTTTATCTCAACTTTACTTCTTAAGGCTGTGCACAGTGGAACTGAAAAACTCGGTCAAGCTTCAAGGTCGACATATATTGAAATCGGTCTAGACCTATGTGGGTGATGGGTCAAATATCGGTCGAGCAAAAAAAATAAAAATAAATAAAAATAAAATAATAAAAAATCGATCTAAATTATGACCAACTTTGCACATCACAACAATCCAAAAAAAAGTTACCGTTTGAATTTTTATTTTATTTTATTTTAATGTTAAAAAAAAAAAAAAAAAAAAAAAAAAAAAAAAAAAAAAAAAAAAAAAAAAAAAAAAAAACTCCTACATCAAAAAACCAATGATACCGACTACCCCAAAATGCCCCAAATTTGAATTTCTCGTCGGAAAACACCTTCGAATTAACCCGCGTAACACCACCATAAAATCGACGTATTCGCTTTCCTCCACCCGCTTTTGAATATCCATCAAGACTACCACAACTGAATCAAAGTCGTAACCTGTTTAGCGTTAATCGTCCATTTATCCCACCGTATCATCCTAATATGAATTTTCACCAAGAACCAAGTGGGTCGTCGTATCATCCTAACATGGATTTCTCGCAGTCTTCCCAACCGTATCAAGATTATTCCCCGTTGCGTAGTGCTAATCTTAAAATGGATTTGGAGGATTATATGACAGAATATCCGATTCAACAATACTCGACCCAAAACTATCCGAGTCAAGATGCTTCGATGGGGCAAGGTTCGGGTCACGGTTCGTACCACGGTTCCATGCCTGTTGAAGACGATGACGATGTCGAAGAGACGTTACCCATTAAACCAAAGAAGCCTTCGCGACGTGCTACAAAGGCGAAGGACAAAAGCAAAAAGCCCGTACCGGCCAAAAAGAACAAACCATGGACAAAGGCGGAAAAGATCGCGCTTTGTAGAGCTTTCATCCATGTTTCGGAAAATCCCGATAGAGGAAACACTATCAACAGGCACCGCTTTTGGGAATCGGTGATAGCGTACATTAAAAATGAAACTGGTTCAGAGACAACATACGACTCGATCACGACCAAATGGAATAATAGGATTCGTAATAGGGTTGGGAATTTTTGTGCTACTATGGATAATATCAAGGATGATCATGGAAGTGGTGAGAATAATGCAGACGATAAAGAAAAAGCTCTTAGAGAGTATCATGTGATTTACGATCATGATTTTATTTTGGAGGATTGTTGGAAAATTTTGAGGCATCATTATGCTTGGAAGAGGGAGGTGCCTGCTTTCAGATCGAATAGTCGGAAGAAAACAAAGGGTTCTACAATTACCTCGGGGTCAACACAAGGTCCCTTGAATTTCCAAGACGTGGATGATTCTGATGATGAGGAAGAGACTATAGAATCACGACCACAAGGTCGTGACGCAACCAGGAAGAAATCATTCTCCTATCGTGATCGACCATCATCACGGACAAATTCACTAGCTAAGACCTTTTTCAAGTTCAAGTCGTCAAAACCGTGGAAAAATAAGGACATGGAAGAGTCGTGCTTGAAGTTGAAGAAAAAAGAGCTAGCAATGAAACAAGAGAAAGTTAACCTCCAACGACAGCAAGTGAAAATCATGACCACTACAAAACGGGAGCAAGACTTACAGTTCAGCAATCGACCCAAATTTGCTCGTACGACAACGAAATGAACTTTTGCAGCATAAGGCACAAATCAAGGAACGCTACAAGTTAGATTATTAGTTTAAGTTTTTTACTTCAGTATTGTAATGTTTAAGTTTTTAATTTAGTATTGTAATGTTTTTATTTTTAATGAATTTTAAATTTNCAACGACAGCAAGTGAAAATCATGACCACTACAAAACGGGAGCAAGACTTACAGTTCAGCAATCGACCCAAATTTGCTCGTACGACAACGAAATGAACTTTTGCAGCATAAGGCACAAATCAAGGAACGCTACAAGTTAGATTATTAGTTTAAGTTTTTTACTTCAGTATTGTAATGTTTAAGTTTTTAATTTAGTATTGTAATGTTTTTATTTTTAATGAATTTTAAATTTGTTGTTAGAAAAAAAAAAAAAAAAAAAAAAAAAAAAAAAAAAAAAAAAAAAAACTCGGTCATCGACTGTGGCAACTTGGTCATGTCTGGTCACCGGAGAGCAAAAGCTGATGTGGCAGGGGATGACTCAGGTCACCATTGTGCATAGGCTAATGTTTATATCATAACAACAATTTTCACTTTTCACCTTAAACTAGTAGATTGTCAATAGATAAGAACTAAGACTGATAAATCAAATTACTTGATTAGATTAAAAATAGCTATCCGATAAATCAATTCGGTCCTCAAACACAACGACGAGTTACTCATTAAGATACCTTGAATCGTTGAGAACAAATCATGGCATATCTTGAGGGAAAAGCTATAAGATATTAAGACTTCACAAGTTATAACGTTGACATGCAAAAGTGAATGAATCCCCCTTTCATACTTCAGAAGCCATACTGAAAGTATAGGCTATAAATAGAGCAGCAACAAGTCCCTTTTCCATAACAATTTAACAAACATACCATGAAAATGACAAGCAACAAGACTTCGTTGTTGATCATCTTTGCAACGTTTATGGTTTTTTGTGCACTTACTCAAGTGAAAGCTTATTCGAGCTCTTATTGTGGCCCTTGGTCCCGCTGCCAGGGAAAGACGCTCTATTGCCCTTCAGAATGCCCCTCCAGCACCTCCGACAACCCCAAGGATAAAGTTTGTCGCATCGACTGCTATTCCCCTAAATGCAAAGCCGAATGCAAAAGTAACAATATCCTCTTCACTCTTTCTTATTAACTGCTTACACATTACACATTCTAAACATATTAGCAGTTTAACAGCATTCTTGTCATTTCTATTCTGGTACCTATTTCAAAATTAAGTTTTGAATACTTGTAACTTGTAAGTTGTAAGTACGTAACTAATTGAACAACACGATTGAATAATTTTTTCTTATTGTAGACCCTAAAGCGAACTGCAACAGCCCAGGATCAGCATGCTACGACCCACGCTTCATTGGGGGAGACGGTATTGTCTTCTACTTCCACGGAAAAGTTAACGAGCACTTCACCTTATTCTCCGACAGTAACCTCCAAATCAATGGTCGATTCATTGGCCACAGACCCACAGGCCGAGCCCGTGACTTCACATGGATCCAAGCCCTAGGCCTCCTCTTTAACTCCCACACTTTCTCCTTAGAAGCAACCAAATCCGCCACATGGGACCAAGAAATCGATCACTTAAAATTCACCTACGATGGACAAACAATTTCCTTACCCTTAGGCGGTCTTTCTACGTGGAAATCACCCGATAACGAAATAAAAGTAGAAAGAACTTCGAGTGTCAATAGTGTGATGGTGATCNATAGGCCTCCTCTTTAACTCCCACACTTTCTCCTTAGAAGCAACCAAATCCGCCACATGGGACCAAGAAATCGATCACTTAAAATTCACCTACGATGGACAAACAATTTCCTTACCCTTAGGCGGTCTTTCTACGTGGAAATCACCCGATAACGAAATAAAAGTAGAAAGAACTTCGAGTGTCAATAGTGTGATGGTGATCATACCCGGTGTGGTTGAGATTTTGGCCAATGTGGTCCCAGTGACAGCGGAAGATGACAAGATCCACGGATACAATGTTCCATCTGATAATTGTTTTGCTCATTTGGAAGTTCAGTTTAGGTTTAGTGGGCTTTCGGACAATGTTGAAGGCGTGTTGGGGAGGACTTATCAGCCCGATTTCAAGAATCCCGCGAAGCCTGGGGTCGCAATGGCTGTTGTTGGAGGTGAGGACAAGTATAAGACTAGCAGTTTGTTGTCATCTGATTGCGCTAAATGCATCTTTGATTCGGGTAATGTTGGAGTGATTGCAAAGAAGGTGATTGCACTGGATTGTTCTGCTAAAGCATTTTTTCATGGAAATGGGATTGTGTGCAAGAAATGAGGATCAAGGGATGAAGATCTATGAAGAATAGTGATTTAATCATCAATAATGTCATTCTATATGATTAATAAATACATGGAGTGATGTTTAATGTCTACTGGTATTTACTAAAGACTCTGGTCTAAAACTATTTCAACTCATTAACTGTTCTGTTTGTTTGTCCTAATTTGATTTTCTGTTACTTAGACATAAACTTGATTTGATGATCCTTGCAAAGAGCTCAATTAGAAAATATCCTATCAAAACTATAGACAACAAAACTAATTTTTGAAAGGGAGTTGGTCACATACTTCATGCATCCCAAATTAAACTGTTATTTTCAAATTGCACAGAGTTTAGTAAAAACGAGTGTTGGTACCCGCGCGTTGCTGCGGAATTCTTTTGTTGCCGTTAGCTACTTAACGTGAAGTTAGTTACCTAGGACTGACTTTGCAATTGATGTATAACATGAAGGACCATTTATGTAAATTATGTGAGGATTAAATTTGCAATGAACCGCTGAGATGAAGGACAAAGTGCGTACAATTTTTTTTTAAATGTTAAAGTAACGGTCGTTAGTTAACAGCCGTTAAATAACTAACGACCGTTAGTACTGAAAAAAAAAATAAAAAAAAAATAAAAAATAAAATATTGTAGAAACCACTGTAGCAGCTACAGTGTTTGTTCCCATCATCCTCCCCTCTTTTAGTATATATATATAATGAGACAATTACACTGTACATCAATAAAATTTCATCTATACTTACTAAAGTCTTTTTTTACTGACTAAAATATAAGACCAAACATTTAAATAGAATCCAATACGAAACATAGACATTCAAACTGGACGGAAAGAGTATATGTCAGCAATCTTTCAATAAAAGAGCTCAATCTGAGCCATACCAAACCGACACTTCTTTAATTACTTGAACCCAATACCCAAAATGCTTTGATCATCTAAAATGTGTTTGAGTTACGCCAAAAAAAATTAGCACACATTGTAAACACACAATGGATCGGTCAATCTAAAAGCACGAGCTTAGTTAATTAGAACTTTAGAAGTAGCTTGTTAATGCATCTTAAATCCTAAATTAGTTTATTGGGCTCATTTGTGGCGGACACGAAGGCCCAGTTGGCTATGATATATTCTAGGGGTGTTCACGGATCAGANTTGGTGCTTTCATTGAGCCTACTCATCATGACTGAAGGATCGATCACCCGTGCTAAAGCCCTCGAAGAGTCTCTCCATAAACTTGGGGAACAATTGAATCAACAGGCACAATCCCTCTCCAAGATGGAATCCATTGGTGAGACTGTTCAACGACACTTCGAGGCTCTCGATAAGAGCTTTGCCCTTTACGACGATGTTCATAAAACCCTATCATCTCAACAATCTGTGCTATCAGACATCACACTTCAACTTGCCCGCTTAGAAAAACAACCCTTTAACCCACCACCACTTCAACACTCAACACAGCCTCCCCTTCTGCCAAACCCTCACACCACCCTACAGCCTCGATTGCCAAAACTCGAAATACCTCTTTTTTCCGGATCAAACACCTTGGGATGGCTTTTCCAGATCGAGCGCTTCTTTACGTTCCATCATACACCCCCTAACCAAAAACTTGATATTGTAGCCTTTTATATGACAGGTGACGCCCTTCAATGGTACTCGTGGATGCATTCTAACTCTCAGTTATCTACTTGGGAGCGGTTTACCAAAGATCTCGAACTTCGTTTTGGACCGTCATCTTACGTTAACCATGAGGCTTCCTTATACAAACTCAAACAAACTTCTACTGTTACTTTATCATCCCGTATTCATGGCCTCTCTAACCTTAATCTTCTCAACTGCTTCCTGTCCGGTCTTCGAGAAGATATCAAACGTGAACTATTTTTGCTAAAACCATCTTCCCTTCATGAAGCAATTGGTATGGCGAAACTCGTTGAAGATAAGTTAGCCACATCACGCATGACATCCCCTCGATCTACTAACTTTCGACAACTTCCGCCTACACCTTCCAACCCCGCAACCACTACTCGCAACCCCACTTTCCCTATTAAACGCCTCACCCCAACAGAGATGGCTGCCCGACGGGAAAAAGGCTTATGCTTTAATTGTGATGAGACTTTTTCGCCTGGACACCGGTGCAAGTCCAAGCAATTTTTGTGTTTATTGGCAGAAGAACATGTGCAAGCAGATGTTACTGATGAGTTTGTTGAACCCGCCCCGACTCTCATAGAGGAACCCGCTCCTTCCCTCACTATAGATGAACCTATACCCGCCATTTCCTTACATGCTCTAACCGGACAGTTTGTTCCTCGCACCTTAAAAGTTGCTGGTTCCATCAATGGTCAGTCCGTGGTGGCTTTAATCGATGGTGGTTCCACCCACAACTTTATCCAGTCACGATTAGCCAAACATCTGGGGTTAGCCGTTGAACAGAGTCCCCACCTCAAAGTCACAGTTGGTAATGGGGATACGGTTGGGTGTACAGGTTTGGTGCGTCAACAACAATTGTTATTGGACCATACTTCTTTTCCGGTGGATCTTTATCTACTGCCGATATATGGTGCTGATATTGTGTTGGGTGTCGAATGGTTGGCGTCGTTGGGTCCTATTGTCTTTGATTACAAAGCTCTGGACATGGAACTTACTGAAAATGGGTCACAAGTTCGATTTAATGGTTTGGTCAATCCCTCTTATTCACATATATCTTTGTATCAACTCCACAAAACACAAGCACACGATTCTGTTGCATCTTTTTTTCACTTACATATTATGACCTCACAAGACAACTCTGCCTCCCCAATCATACATCCAGCCCCTGATCCAGCACTTGATACGGCCTTGCAAAACCTTCTCACTCGTTATAACACTATTTTTTCATTGCCTAAAGGCTTACCTCCCTCAAGACCCTTTGATCACCGAATTCCCTTGCTACCCAATACACCACCGGTCAACGTTAAACCCTACCGTTACCCACATTTTCAAAAGACAGAAATGGAGAGATTGATTTCAGAAATGCTATCTGACGGGATTATTCGCCCTAGTAGCAGTCCATTTTCATCCCCGGTTCTTCTTGTTAAGAAAAAGGACGGAACTTGGCGCTTTTGTGTTGACTATCGGGCTGTTAATGCCGTTACTGTCAAAGACCGTTTTCCTATTCCAACTGTTGATGAGCTCTTAGATGAACTCCATGGTGCAAAGATTTTTTCTAAGCTTGATTTACGCGCTGGCTATCATCAATTGCGCATCTATGACGGGGATATCGAAAAAACGGCATTTCGAACACATCACGAGCATTACGAATTTCTTGTTATGCCCTTTGGGCTGTCAAACGCCCCATCTACCTTTCAGGCCACCATGAATCATATCTTTCGGTCGGTTCTCCGTAAGTTTGTACTTGTTTTTTTCGATGACATACTCATCTATAGTACTTCATGGGATTTACATTTACAACATCTCGAGACGGTGTTTTCTATTCTGAAGACCAATCACTTTTTTGCTAAGCAGTCCAAGTGTGAATTCGGTAGCTCATCTTTATTTTATTTAGGCCATATTGTGTCCCATGAAGGAGTTGCAGTAGATCCTTCTAAGGTTATATCCATTCAAGAATGGCCACTACCTAAGAATATCAAACAACTCCGCGGTTTCCTTGGCTTGGCTGGATACTACCGTCGGTTTGTGGCACGTTATGCTTCACTGGCAGCACCATTAACACACTTACTCCGTAAGGATGCCTTCATATGGACAGATGTAGCTACTATTGCATTCAATAATTTAAAAGCTGCTTTGACGAACACACCTGTTTTGGCACTTCCCGATTTCTCAAAACCATTCCTCATCCAAACTGATGCATCTGGATCAGGAGTAGGGGCTGTATTGTCACAAGACGGTCACCCCATTGCTTATTTTAGTAAGCAAATGTCTAACCGTTTACAGCAAGCCTCAACTTATGTTCGTGAAATGTATGCAATTACTGAAGCTGTGAAGCGTTGGCGACAATATCTATTGGGTCGCCCCTTTAACATTCAAACAGATCACCAAAGCTTACGCTCTTTACTAAGTCAAACGGTGCAGACACCTGAGCAATATAAATGGCTCACAAAGTTACTTGGATATGATTTCACAATCACTTATCGCCCAGGTAAAGAAAACGGACCTGCTGATGCCTTGTCTCGTGTGTCACATGGTACCTTACATGCTCTCCAAGCTGTGACTAAACCTGTTTGCACACTTTTGGATGCTTTGCGCCAATTCTTGAAACACGACTCAGAGTGTATTGCTTTAATTCAAGCTATTGAAGCATGTCCAGCAGATTATCCACATCATACTATACGAGATGGTCTTATTTTTTATAAAAATCGGATTCTCATTCCGGGTAATTCGGCATTACAACCCATCGTTTTGGCAGAATATCATAGCTCCCCAGTTGGTGGCCATGCGGGTATGCAACGCACTTTAGCTCGGATCTCTTCAACCTTTTATTGGCCTAAGATGAAAGACACAATCCGAGAATATGTTTCTAAGTGTCGGATTTGTCAAGAAACTAAACCGTTTAACAAGGCCCCGCAAGGACTTTTGCAGCCCTTACAAATTCCGGGACAGATTTGGGATTGTATTTCAATGGATTTCATCACTCACTTACCCTTGTGTTCAGGGAAAGCCACAGTGTTAGTTGTGGTGGATCGTCTTTCCAAACATAGTCATTTCTGCCCACTCGGCAAACACTTTACAGCCCCACAAGTTGCTGAGATTTTTGTTCGAGATGTCATTAAACTCCATGGGTTTCCTTCTTCAATAGTTTCAGATCGTGATCCGGTTTTCATGAGTACTTTCTGGAAGGAACTTTTTAAACTACAAGCTACTACGTTGTCGATGAGTAGTGCTTATCATCCACAATCCGATGGCCAAACTGAGGTTGTGAACCGATGTTTAGAAGATTACTTGCGCTGCTTTACTGCTCATAACCCTCGCACTTGGTTGCAATACCTTCCTTGGGCTGAATGGTGTTACAACACCTCGTGGCACTCGTCGATCAAGATGACCCCTTTTGAAGCTGTATATGGGCGTCCTCCACCCTCTTTGAAAGATTATGTTGCTGGAACTTCTAAGCTGGATGCAGTTGATGATCTTTTACAAAACAGAACAGAGCTTATATCCCAACTCCAGGACAATATTCGACGTGCACAGTTAAGAATGCGACATCAAGCTAACGCTCATCGTTCTGATGTTCAATTCCAGGTTGATGATTGGGTTTTCGTGAAGTTACAACCATATCGCCAATCTTCAGTGGCTCTGCGTCAGTCCCACAAGCTCTCCAAAAGGTTCTTTGGCCCCTTCCGTATTGTAGAACGTATTGGACAGGTCGCCTACCGCCTGGAGCTACCTGCCTATTCACAAATACATAACGTTTTTCATGTTTCTGTTCTTAAGAAATGCCATGGGGATCCACATGCACAACAACAACAGCCTCTACCGTTACAATCTGTCGGCTCCCATCCTATTATACTTCCATCAGAAGTGTTGGGGTTTCGTAAGCTACTCGTCCATGACAAGTTAGTCCCTCAAGTTCTCATTCGTTGGCAAGATCAAACACCATCAGAAGCTACATGGGAACACTTGGATGCCTTTCGTAAAGACTTTCCTACTTTCCACCTTGAGGACAAGATTCTTTTGGAAGCGAGGGGTAATGATGCAAATCCTCTACACAATGAAGCCGATCCCAGCAAAGTAGCTGAAAGACGAAGCACGAGAATGACACGCAAGCCTACGAAGTTGAATGAATTTGTTTGAAGTGTAGCTGATGAGTCCTACTTATTAAATAATGTTGGTTTAGTAAGAATTATGTCTTTAATAGTATGTTATGTTGCAACGTGTCTTAGTTGGTTATGTATGCAGTTACAGTATTATCATTTAAGGTTATGGAATGTAGTGGAGGAAGGCAGTTAATTGCCCACTCTTTCAAACTCTGTTCTTTTTTCCTTTTCTTCTCTTCTCCCTCACGTCCCAATTCTCCTCTAACCCTCTCTGTACATCATTCTTAAAATATCAGTGCAACATGAACAAATGCACTATTCTACAACAATATATCCTTTTGCATCATTAAGATGTGACGTTTCTTTCTAACTTCTTGCTATATATCACTAACAACTACCGAATATTGACTATCTTAACTATTACTACCATCTATCAGCATCAACCACAACATTTTTCTCCATCTCTTACACAGCCGCATCACGGGGGTTTTCACCAGTAACACATTCACACGTATAGCTTAGCCAACTTCTATATGGGCCGGTGTGGTTCATCATATACTATCTCAAAAGATGAAGTATTTAACTTCTTTTGGTCCATTGCTAACACACGCCAACTTTTTTAGGTCTCCAGTGATGACAAAAAAATGACCTCGATGGAAAACTCGAAACCATAACTTTTTTGGGTGGGTTGGACATGCTTATTGGGTTATGAGGCATTTTTTGGGGCTTAACGTGAATTTTATAAGTTTTGAGGCGGGCAGTGGGCACAACATTCCCGTCCCGCCCCGAAACATATATACACATATAGTAAATTATTTGTAATTGTGTAATAAAAACATGATTCTCTAATTTTTTTGAGCTTTCTTGTTTAGAAGATTTTAAATGGTACTTTTGTAGGCTTGTTTTGTGTCATATTGTTAAGAGAAGTTTTGATTTGTCATAGTTTATATTTAATACTATTATGAAAACTTGTTAAGGCTAGAGCTTAATTATTATTAATGGGTTCTCGATTCATCAAGTTATTGCATGCAATCGCATCTCTAATGGTTAAAAAATAATAATAGATGAGGAAAGTGTGGGTTTTAGGGAGCATTACGCCCAAAGATGACACCCTAATAAGATCCTCACCGGGGAACGGTGCGGGTTTGAAGAAGCATCTCGTCCTAATGAGACGCTACGATAAAATCACCGAGGGGATCGGGGCGAGTTTGAGGTGGGGTTTGCTAACCGAGGATGGGGATGTCGGCCCCACTCTATTGACATTCCTATAGGTTTCCCATTTTCTTTAAATTCAAAATTTGAGTTGTGTGTTATTTTAAATCAGTTGGTATAATTGTTGAACTAGAGAATCATATAGTTTTGGTTTACCATAATAAATACTTGTTTCTTAATTACTTCTCTATGTTTTGTTGAAAAATTCAAGGTATTCAAAAATTGGCAAACAACATACGATCTCCGAAGAAACCTAGATTCCTATGCCTCCACGGACATGGGTCAAGTGCTGCAATATTTAGAACATATTTTGACAAGTGGCCAGAGTCGGTTACCAGTAAGATCGATCTTGTTTTCATCGATGGTCCATTTCCCATAGAGTATCCAACACCGGGTGATGAACATTTTGAATGGTTTGCCCGAGACAAGGTAAAGATACATAACTACATGTTGATTTAAGTCATCCTATGCTTGTTCCTGAAATCGGAATGGTATTGCTAGACATGTTTAGGTGTTTTTATTTGCTTACAATGACCCAAAACGCATGATTATATTGTCACATTAATTCTCACCTTCATTCAGTTTTTTTTTACTAGTTAACCTTTTTGTTATATATATTTGAAGTTTAAGACGAGTACGGCAACTTAATCTAACTTTATTTAAGGTCAATACGGAGCACGACAACTTCGAGGAGGGCATTTCATATATAGAAAATCGTATGATAGAGCTTGGACCGTTTGATGGAGTGCTTGGTTTTTCTGAAGTAAGATTTATTGGCCAACCTATTACTTTGTCAAATACATTTATATGTGCATTTCAGAACATCTATACTACATATAATACACAAATGAATCTCTCTCCAAAAATTTCAAATGTACAAAAAATTATGCAATGTTTACAACACTTTAAAGCAAGGAATCTTCATAATTACAACAAGTAAAGCATTGTGTACAAGCAAAACATGCATGACACGAAATTCAGACCAAAATACACAAATATATACATTAAATAGCCTTTAAAACACCCCTACACCTAAATTTACAATGATTTAAACCTAAAGTACAACCCTCTAAGCTTCAAAAGGATCACTCTCTCTTCATTAAATGCACCTAAACATACACATGATAAAGCATATGGTACAAACTTTTCATCCATTAAAACATACGCATAATTCCTCTAGCCTTTTTTTTTCCTAGCCTTTTTTTCCCTGCGACCTCCTTTTTTTCACAATTTTCAGATTCATCAAGATGCTTCTTGCTCACCTTGAAAAAAATAATTCATGTAAAAAAATATTGTGTAACAAAAAACTTAAGATATTATAAAAAAACAAGGATATATAACATTTTTTTATATAAATCTGAGATTATAAAAACTTAAAAAGAAAAAGTCAATGAAAAGGAACTAGCAAAAAGAACAACAATCGACAACAGTCAACAAATCAAAATCACAAATGATCATAAACATCTAATACATAACAAATCCACAAACTAACCTATAAACCATCTCCTTACATCAAGAAAAAGAACGACAAACCCATATTCAATCTACAACATTTTTTCCTCATAGCTAATCAACATAACCCAACATTCCCATCTCACGTAACAACATACTTAATACAATAAAAATAATCTAAGATCTTTAACGACCCAAACACAACCCATCATCGATCTCTTGAAACCAAGAACCAACAAAACAATAACAACAAAGCCACGGTTCAAGGCTTGTGTCATAGATTTGTGTGGTTCGGCTAAAAAGAAGAAAACAACTTACCCGATACCTCATTTTCAAAAGATCTTGAAGCCGAAAAGAGTCAAGTAACGAGAACCACAAAAGACGTGTTTATGTTCGTGGTTTGGATCAAGGAACAAGGGTTTCATGATTATCTCTTGGTTTGGATTGTGTTGTTTTGAGAAGAAAGAAAGATAGGGTGTTTGTGATCCGGATTTAGCAAGAAGAAAATAAGAGCATTTGGTGTTAGTTTTTGTAATGAAATGATGTGTGGTGGCTATTTTGTGAAAAGGAGGCGTATGAAATGTGTTTAAGATGCTAGGGTAACAAGGCTATTTGTGTTTGTTCAAAAAAAAAACAAGGCTATTTGTGAAGATATTTTGGGCTGAAGGTTTTATATCATTTTAGGTTAACAAGTGGTGGATTGGTTATCAATTTTTGAAGTTGTGCTATATTTGTGAAGATATTTTGGGCTGAATAAAGTTTGAACTACGGATAAATATTGGGCTGATATTTTGAACTGTGACTTCGAATGGGGCTGAAGTATTGAATTCGTCGAATTAAGCTATCGAGTTATTGTCTGTAAAACCGTGTAAGACAAAGTGGCTGGTGAATGAAGAGAAGTAGGGCAACATTAGTCATATCATTTTAGGGTTAATTGCAATAGTGGGTCGGGTGTCAATGTTCAATTATCGAACAACATTTGCTCGCCGCAAAATATAGTCTCAGGGTACCCGCCGCCGCATCGCGCGGGTACCCTGCTATAAATAGTTATAGTTCATACCTTTATCAGTAGTTTTGTTCTTTTAACCATATCTTATATATATAATTTATTACTAATTTATTTATTTTTACAATGAAAACGTACAGGGAGCCGTTATAACAGGTTCATTACCAGGAATGCAAGAACAGGTAGATCCTAGTATTACTTAAAATCTCTCTATTGGAACATTACTAGCAGGGTACCCGCGCAATGCGGCGGCGGGTACCATGTGACTAAATTTTATTGGGAGCAAATGATTTTCATTTATATGTTACAAGTTAATAGGTGTCCAACGTTCAACTTTTTAGCAAATTATTAAAATGGTGGTTACAAGTTTAATAGGTTACTTTTATTTATGAGTATAATGCAAGCTATTCATTTTAATATGGAATTAAAATAAAGGTCAGAAGCCAACAAAACTCGAATCTTACACATTTTCGGGTAATGATCCTATTCGCAATCCACTGAAAAAATAAGATAACTTTCGGGTAATGGTCCAATTAGCAGTTATACGTTTTTATTATTTTTGGAGGTTGTTACAATTATAATTTAAATGGGCTGTTAAATGAGTTGTTACAATGTTATAATGGTATTGATGACTATCAAAAGACAATATTAAAAGTGTGAATTTTAAGTCTTGCATATGTGAATGAATTGTTATGCCCTTCTTTATATTTAGTCTCAAAAATTACATAAGGGTATACTGGTACATTCACACCTATATCTATGTGTACACATCAAATTGATATGTGTACATATCAATTCCCATATATTATTACTTATTAAGCTTCAAAAAAAAAATTTTTTGTTTTAAAAAACATATATAATTAAATGAAAAAAATAATTAAAATTATGTAATTCGGGTATTCTTTTCGGTTTGGTTATAGGGGTTCAGTTTTTGGTTATAGGGTTCAGTTTTTGGTTATCCATTTCGGTTTTTGATTCGGTTGAATTAAATTTGAATTCAGTGCGATTCTGTTCATTTTTGGATTTGACCTAAAAAAAATTAACCGAACTAACTTAACCGAGTAACCCGACGATAAAACACCCCTAAATTATATTCTCTACCCTTTGAAAACCGACCATTCATCTATTCAGTGAGTAGTGGGTGGGGCCACCGCAACAGATCTTACCAAATTGTAGATGCCCATCTCCCACCTACGTGTCACCGACTATGCCTAATTCCTTCCATCGCATTACAGAAAACTACAAATTTGACTAAAGTCCACGCTTATTTTTGGGGTAAATGAAATTACCTACGGAGTACTTACCTACATAGGCAACAAAGTAAGGATATATTTTGTGTCAATCATTTAGAAATATTTAGGAGCATTTAACATTTAATGTTTTTGATAAAAAGATTGTTTGGGGAAAACCAGTGACTTGTGGTCTAGTGGGTGGGGCTTAACTTGTTAAGCGAGCCATAAGTGGGAGTAGTACCGGGTGGGTGACCACCCGGGAAGTCCTCACTTGTGGTCCACTTGCGGATCATATTGTTCCGGAGATATGATGCAATGAAGAGGAGAGCCCTTAGACCTAGCCGCTGGGGTTCGAATCTGAGCATTAGCGGGGTTTTAATCCGGCCGTTACTCCAGCAAGGAATCTTGTGTGGAGGCGGTACGGTTTCCTCGCGAATCCGTTGATCCTCGCTTGCGCCAGCGTGGGCCCGGTTAAGACAACATAGTCTGGCCAAGGGGTGGGGAGGGCCCTTCGTCTTGGAGGGTGGTTGAGTCTAAGTTGAAATTCGCCGTTCAAAAAAAAAACAAACATTAAAATTGTAACGATACTATTTCAAAGCTACTAAAACAAGCTTTAAAATTCTACCACCACTTTTACTTCAATTTGCATTCTAAAATTTAATTATATTTACCTTACTAAACACTCTTATAAAACAAAGTTGCTTACATCTATCGTTAAACCTAAGCTGTAACGATGTGGGCTCGCTAAGCCAACCTTACTAAAGTTGATACTTTTATCTGGTTTGGTCCCTGTGTGAATGAGAATTTAAATTTCATAGATTATCATCGAGAAAGCTAAAAACAATAATCCACCAAAGAAAAGCCTTGGATTATATAGTAAAAATTAAACTGAAAGTATTTGGTTATGTTTGACAAAGATAGCAATAGCATTAACAGGCAATACGCTAACAGTTAGTTGCTAGTTGCTTCAAAACACTACTAAATGCTTGCTGCCAAACATACATTTTATCTTTTTTGAAAAATATTTAATACGTTTCAAGTCATACAAATTACTTTGCTTATACAGTATTCCCTCTGTCTTAGAATAATTGAAAAAAAAAAANTGTTGTCTTTCTTCCTTTTTCACAAAATAACAATTTAACCTTTAATTAATCAGTATATAATTCTTTAACATTTTATTCATAATCTCAAAGGAAGGTAGTATATCTATTTTTAGCATCGGATAACTAATTTCAGATGATACTGAATTGAAAAGAAAAAGAAAAATAAAAATAAAAAATAAAAAATAGACTATAAATTAGGACAAAAGAAGTATACTTTTTTATTGGATTTTGCTATTTGTAGCCTTAAGAGCTACATTTGATAATAAAAAACATGCAACGAGAAGTGGTACATTTAGTTTGTCTAACGAGTGCACTCAAGGCAAGGTTTAAGATAACTATAAAAAGAAAGTTTGAGTTTATTTAATTAAAAATTGTATTTAATTATGGTAATTTATAAGTTTAATTAATTATTATGTATTAAATACAATTTGTAATATAAAGAAAAAAGGTTTGTGTTTAATATGTAGTTTAACCAATGCTCTTGAGGCACTTATTAGACAATTTTAAAGCTATGTTTATCATTTTCATTTTATAAACTCAAACTAAAACTTTTAGACAATATTCACTTACCATTTGCATATATTCACATACCATATTATTTATTATCTGTCACAACTTTGTTCGCCAACTTTCACTTTCCACCTTCCGATCACCGGACTCCAATCACAACTACAATGCCACGTGGCATCTTCTCCTGTTTCCGCCACCGCACCTCAACCACACCCACACCCACACCCACCACCTCATCATCCGACCCAGCTCCCATAACAGGACCAGGGCCAGTAGTTCTTGAACTATTCACATCACAAGGGTGTGCCACGTCACCATCAGCAGAATTACTGTTCTCACGTATAGGCAGAGGTGACTTTGCCCATGAAGTACCACCTGTGATCATATTAGTATACCATGTTGATTACTGGGATTATAATGGGTGGAAAGATCCTTTTGGGTCGAGTCAATGGACAGTTAGACAAAAAGGGTACGTTGAGATGTTTAATCTTGACACTATGTTTACTCCGCATGTTGTTGTTCAAGGGGTTAAGCAGTGTATTGGTAATGATGAAGATGGTGTTATGGAGTGTATTAAGGGTGTGTCTAGATACCCTTCGCCTGCGTTTGAGGTAATAATGTTCTTGATTTTGTATTATGTATGAATTTGTACCTAGTAAAAAGTCTGGAAACCACAGTTACCTAGAAAAAAATAAAAATAAAAAACTGATTATGTTAGGAATAAGTGTGTGGCAGTGGTTCAAACCATGTGGATTAGTCATCCAAAAAAAAAGTTTGTAATGATTTGGTGGTAGATTAGTGGGGAATAGATTGTTTTGGGTCTATGTGGTGCGCGTGGAAAAATTTGTGAAATATTAGTTGGTGTTTCGGAATTGGTTATGAAAACTGATCATTTGCTTATTGTGTTTTAGTGTGGTGCACAACGCCCTATGGTCTTTTTGGTGATTTGAAGTGAAGTTATGTTATTAGGGATGAATTTGCAACAATTTGGTGTGACATTAGTACGAAATTGATCCTTTTGGGTCTGTGTGGCACGTAGATTAACCAACCAAAATATTAGAAACCATAGACCATAGTTACCAAAACAAAAGAATTGATCGTTTTGGATGAAATTGAGAGATACTAGTGGTGTCTGGGATTGGTTATTGAAACTGGTTATTTGGTTATAGTGTCTTAGTATAGTAGATAAGGCCTGGGCGCCGCGGTGTTTGTGATTTGCTTATTTGCTTGAAAAGATGGATATAACAATATAAAATGCATTCTTTTTCATAAATTTGTTCTGATAGGGGTGTTTAGGAATTTGGATTGCTTGTGAATATTGTTTATATGTTTGCTGTGTTTTGATAACCAAGATGCGTATTTGAGACGAAGTAAACAGTTTTGATAAAAATCAACTGTATTTGTGATTTAGAAATTGATTACGTTATTTAGGGATGAGTCTGTTATGATTTGGTGTTAGATCAGTGGGAAGTTGATAGTTTTTACAATATTTATTAAAACTGGAGAGTGTTTGGGATTGGTTATTGAATCGATTTTACTCGGGCAGATAACCATTTTTGGATGTTTGGATTTGTGATTTTGATATTAGGGATGCTTTACGAATTGGATTCTTGGTTTTGTCGATGTGAAATGAGTTGTTTTGTTGAAGTGGAAACTATTCTATTGATCTTTGCGGACAACATTGGTCAAAATCAAAAAGGTCTTTGAGAACTGTTTCGAGTATTTTTTGCGTTGTTCTCTGATCATTTGCTTAATAATCAAGTAATATGTTTTAAATTGTGCTTTTGTATAAGAAAATTTTTACTATCTGATTTTGATTATTGTAACCTGTAAATCATAAAAAGCAAAATTCCATAACTTTCAAACTAGTGTCAGATAAGATTGAGTTCCTTATCTCATAAAGAATATCAACACTATTTACTTCATTATGTGTTATTGTTTGATCTGTTATATTCAGAGGTACTAAATTGATGAACAGTTTTGGAATTTCGTTTTCTGTAAAATCCCATTGACTATTCACTGATTGTGCATTTACTGATTATTCGTCTTGCACTTAGGCAACATTCGAGAGACCTACACCAGAATCCTTACAAATCACCTTAAAAGGAGCTTTAAGGGCCAAAGTAGATGGTGTGGGAGCGGATATCATGGTGGCACTCTGTGAGAGCGGTCTTGTAACCGACTGCCAGGATGGAGTCAACAAAGACAGAATGCTAGCCAACGATTTCGTGGTCAGAAAGCTCACAAAACTCTGTTCCATCGACAACCTTCCTTCTAAAAAAATAATTACAGGAACCCTCGAATGTGACCTTTGGCAAGGTTTTAACAGCACCAAATGTGGCATCGTTGTGTTTGTGCAGCAACATGGGACGCGCCATATTTTTGGATCCCAGCGGATTCAACTACCTGCAGATATCTGAGTTGACTTTCTTCTAAAGGATTAACTTGTTTGTTTGAAATTGGTTTGCTTTAATGATTGAAGTAGCACATTCCGATTTTATTGTATAGTAGACTCAGGTTAATGACTTGTTAATTTGTTAGTTTGATTGATATGTTTTTGGAATATGTTGTGTTTAAATCCCATGAATTAGAAGGTGTTTGCTATTTGCTTATTTAGGTGTTAATCTACTTATATGTAAGTAGATACGCAGTTCTGACTGTTGGAATGATATGTTTTAGAAAATAAACATGTTGATGCATGCTTATAATTAAAGCAGATAAGCACTACAATAGCAGTCCGAAACACCCCCTTACATTGCGACCTAATACAGATTCTACGTGTCTAAAGCATATGTATAACATCAAACATGGACACAATATCTAACAAGAAAGACTGTGAACCTTATTGATAAGGACCCCACAAACTCAAATAGGCGATGCTTCTTAATGGTTCTTTGATATCTTTAGGCTTTTTTGCGTTGCTTGAGATCTTATGTGATGATTCCAGTGCAGTGGGAGAAAAACCTGCTTGTGACACAGAGGGACCAATTACTTGCCAAAAAGTGTGTGATTTGGATCTAAACGTGTGATGCCTCAGTCCTATTACTGCTCCCACGGTCACAATTAAGCAAGCCTTGTTGATGAGCTTCATTTCTGAATTTAAAACCTCTGAAAGGATGCAATGATGAAGATGGTTCTTTTTATTTTAGACTGGGAATCGGACTATATGATTATATAGAGGTAACAAAGATAGGATGTTTAGAGCATGGTCGTGCATAAGATAAACCAATTGACGCGAAACTGCCTACAGTTTATTGTCTTATTCTTGTGGCTCCATGCTGGTATGTCACAATCAATTATTGTCTTATGAACCTTGTTCATTGTATCCGTACAACCACCATGTTGTCCCATCTTTTTCCTATATTGTTTTCATTGATACTCCAACAAAGGAATAGAAGTAAAGATACAAAATCTTATAAAGAGTCAAAGTTGATATAAAGATACTACTTTGGATAGTGTTCTTAAGCATTCTGAAGTTTAAGAATGACATATAATATGAGTATTTATAACAAAACAAGCACAGAAAAGAATAGAAAAATGGTTGATTTATAAGACTTCTTATTCAATGAAAAAATGACATTACAGATTTGAATGTGTTGAAAAATAGAAAATAAGGTCCCATAGTCTTACTGGAGAGACAGTTAACAACTATACAGACTTACAAGAGAACTCTTCACGTCAAATCTACAGCCTCAATTTTTTGTCGAGCAAGGTATTTTTCCCTTCGTTCTTTCTGTAACAAATAGATCAAACAAAAGACTTAAAAGTAGGTATTTGATCCATAAATGTACGTATGTGTCTTTGATAATTCTTAGCAGTTAGCAGGATCAGAGCATTAGGCTGGATGTTACTTTATAAAAGGAGCAATTTATAGTACTACCCTCTTCCATGCTCATTGCTTAAGGTGGCAATTTCAACTAATTCACATACTAATGAGCAGATTAGGATTATGTATCAAAGTATCGAACATGTTAACAAATAATTAGCTGAATGAGCAAAGGATTAAGAGTTGAACATGGCAAACGGGTTGAATGGGTCAAACGGGTTGAAAGTGTCCAAAGTCTACTTTTAAGTTTAATGCACAGAACCTCATAGCTGTAATTTACATAAACAAACTAATATTTCAAAACGTAAATTATTTATTTAAAGGCTGAAAAATTATTGCGGGTCAAACCCTGCCTGGCCTCGATCCCCTACTGAAAAATGGAGATGCTTCAACAAGGAGCCATTTTAACCCGTAATCAACCAGTCCAACCCACCCATCTTGCCACTTATACTCATTGTATATAAAATGCTAGCAGGATGATGCAATAACTTACCCACTCATCAATAACAAGACCCTTCTCAACAACTTTAGGACTTGTATCCACTTGAGGTTTCTTCCGTAATTCTAATTCAACCTCAGCTTCGGCCAGCTGATGCTTTAGTTTTTGCAATGCCTGAGCACAACGAACTTCACGTCAATTTTATATGATGATGCTTATATCAGAACACAGTATAAATATAATTAAGTATCTCAAATACAATCGTCAACTTACAGGGGTAGGACGCTCTGCATTCAGGAAAATAACACGTAAGATTCGCTCAATAACTACTTCATCCTTTTGCTCATCAAACTATAACAAAAAGAACACATTGTTAAATGCCATACAGCCTCTCAATAAACTTGTGGCATGATCACAAGAACAATTTTTTGTTTACCATTTCAGGCACAAAGTCGGTTCCTTCTTTGACCTTGAGGCTCATGATCTTAAACTTAACCTTGCACCTTTTTTCCGGCTGCTTTTCATTTTTGTCCGGTTGCTCAACGAATTTGAAAACTGTCATTTAGTTATGTCAGTTAAGCATTACATAAATGCATTTAATTCACTTTTTTTCAGAACATCATATACACAAGGGATGTCATCAATTCATTACCTGTAGCAATAATGCTTTCACCAGGTGCGAGTATACCACCAGGAGGTCGCATGAAACAGCTCTTAGGCGCGGTTGTTTGAAACTGAGGGAATTAATGCAGAAAAAAACAACTAGCTTAGTTAGCATAGCTGTATTGGTCATAAAAGACGCTACTGATGGCTTATATGATCCTTATCTTAGAAACGAAAACGAAAATTGTATGAATTACCTTAAAAGCAACATGAGAGCTGCTCTGGTTCTTGATACGAACAGCACTTTTTACTTGTTTTCCAGGCTCATCTGCAACACCAAAATCATAGTAACCATTCAGATAATCAGATATCTAACAAGTAATGTTTTTTCCCCATCAAAGCATTGTAAGATAATGAAAGAATAGTGTTGCTAGGTAATACACACACACACACACACACACACAAAAGAGGAAATAATCACAAGAACACAGTAGTTTACGTGGTCCAGTTGATCGATGTGATTTACCTAAGTTTACTGGCAGGTTTGGAGAACCCGTATTTTGTATACTATTGTTTCATGTACCTAACAAAGAACCCTACGACATATACTCATCATTTTAAACTTCTATTTTCGGGTCCACTATTACGATTTACAATTATAATGATTTATTCTCCCACACAAACTTCTATAATTGCTGCTTCTTCATTCAAAGAATTAAATCCCCACATGATTCTTCTAGTTTAGGAGGACATTTACTATCATCAACAAAATACTAAACACAAATATTTAGAGATAAGCAACGCATTTAGTATTTTATTTTTTATTTATTTATTTTTAAATGAGGTAATTGGCTGTTTAATCATATAACCACTAAACTAGCCCATTTTAAAATGACCAAGTCATCTTTTTGGTTGGTTTAAGTTTAAACGGTCTTTCAACTTAGGGATGTTTGGATTTGCCTTTGTATAATGGCGTTTCCCAAAAACATGTCTCAACCTGGTTTTCCAAAACTGTGCTCTATCTCTTATAAATGCCGATAATCACTTTTTTCAATGGTTTGCCAAAAGTGTGTCAAAAAAAATTAGTGTCACTACGTTATGTAGAAAGAAATTTTGTGTGTCATAAATAAAGTATAAAAAATTAGTGTGTCACCATAAATTTAATAAAAATGTGTCATTCTATAAAGTGTGTCAATTTTAATAAAAATGTGTACAATGATTTATTAAATGTGTCAATTTTAATATTTGAAATTATTTTTAGAACAATAAAGAAGAAAAAGAAAAAAAGACTAACGTGGATTCTGTTGCATGTCTACAACAATGTAATATGCTGAAATTATTTTTTGAATAAAAAACACTAACGTTTAATGAAATTTAGTGTGTCATCAATTCTAATAAAAATGTGTCCAACAATGTATTAAATGGTAATTAATGGATTATTTTTAATGACTTTGCTATCCTTATGCATGTACAACTAGTCTATTTTTAGTAAAATATTTACATTTTATACCCAAAATGATCTCATACATAAGTTTAACAATAAATGAAACAATCCAATGGTTGATAAGCCTTCTTATACATTTTATCTTAAGTTACTTTCTACACTAACCACACTTTATATATATATATATATATATATATATATATATATATATATATATATATATATATATATATATATATATATATATATATATATATATATATATATAATGTGGCATGATGATGTGCAAAGTGACTCATGTCACTCCCACAATCCTTCCTACCCTTCTCATTTTAAAAACCCTTCTCATAATATCCCATCTTGATATATATATATATACTAGCCTATAAACCCGTGATAAATCACGGGTGGCTTATAAAAATTATGAAATAGACTTGTTAATAAAAACACACCTTTTCACACACATTCCATAAGAACCCATCTTCCAATTCTTTTTAATCTGATTAATTGTGCATCTACGCTTATCTATATACAGTGTATGAAATAAAAATAAAAATTCACCTAAACAGTTAAACAACAAAAGAAGTTGACGTTTACAATCCTTGTTTAGATAGTTGAAGCAAATAATCTTAACAATAAGTGAAAATGTGCACAACAATTGAAAGAGTTCTCGAAACAAATAAACAATGTTGGTCGTTCAAATTTTAGATATCTGTTGTATGTCGGTTCATTTTGTGTACCAAAATATATATAATGTAAAACATATACAAAACTAATTATATATTAGAGTATAATTAGGTATGCATGCCTTACATATTCATTGGTACAGGTTTACATGGATAATACATGCTTGCAAGTGTAGGTTGGAAGACCAAATAATAGTTTTTGTAAGCATAAATTAACACGTAGTATTACAAACTTAAAAAAAAAAAAAAACCAGAATTCAACCCCACCCTTTAAACATTCTTCATATTTTGCTCCATTTTGACCCACATCATAAATCCATTTGACAATCATCATTTACGTACTATATCTATTACATAATATAATGAGTTGAAAAACTTCAAGAGGAATTCCTCAAGAAATGTATGAGATATGCCAAGATCATAAGATTGCATATTATAAAGTTGATCAAAGACAGTCGAACAAAGCTTTTCTTTACAATTTTGAACTTAGTAAATTTCATGACTTTGTTGACCGCCCTCCAAATTTGAATCCAGCCTCTTTGTTGCTACAATAGAGATGCACAGAGTCTTNATATATATAATGTGGCATGATGATGTGCAAAGTGACTCATGTCACTCCCACAATCCTTCCTACCCTTCTCATTTTAAAAACCCTTCTCATAATATCCCATCTTGATATATATATATATACTAGCCTATAAACCCGTGATAAATCACGGGTGGCTTATAAAAATTATGAAATAGACTTGTTAATAAAAACACACCTTTTCACACACATTCCATAAGAACCCATCTTCCAATTCTTTTTAATCTGATTAATTGTGCATCTACGCTTATCTATATACAGTGTATGAAATAAAAATAAAAATTCACCTAAACAGTTAAACAACAAAAGAAGTTGACGTTTACAATCCTTGTTTAGATAGTTGAAGCAAATAATCTTAACAATAAGTGAAAATGTGCACAACAATTGAAAGAGTTCTCGAAACAAATAAACAATGTTGGTCGTTCAAATTTTAGATATCTGTTGTATGTCGGTTCATTTTGTGTACCAAAATATATATAATGTAAAACATATACAAAACTAATTATATATTAGAGTATAATTAGGTATGCATGCCTTACATATTCATTGGTACAGGTTTACATGGATAATACATGCTTGCAAGTGTAGGTTGGAAGACCAAATAATAGTTTTTGTAAGCATAAATTAACACGTAGTATTACAAACTAAAAAAAAAAAAAAAAAAGAAAAAAAAGAAAAGAAAAAAGAATTCAACCCCACCGTTTAAACATTCTTCATATTTTGCTCCATTTTGACCCACATCATAAATCCATTTGACAATCATCATTTACGTACTATATCTATTACATAATATAATGAGTTGAAAAACTTCAAGAGGAATTCCTCAAGAAATGTATGAGATATGCCAAGATCATAAGATTGCATATTATAAAGTTGATCAAAGACAGTCGAACAAAGCTTTTCTTTACAATTTTGAACTTAGTAAATTTCATGACTTTGTTGACCGCCCTCCAAATTTGAATCCAGCCTCTTTGTTGCTACAATAGAGATGCACAGAGTCTTCTATGAACTTACATGGTCTAGAAAAATGATGCATTTTTAGAACAATAATGCCTCCACGACACTATAACTTTGAGTTGTAAGTTCCGTTTACCACATTAACCAAGTCCGAATATGGCCAACATCAAGTTTGACCTTACTAAACATTTTAAGATTGCTCTATTAAATTTAAAAGAGGTTACAGTGACCCATTTATATAGGAATAGTCAATTCACATTATTATCTTTTTTTTAACGGCGGAATATTATTAAAAGCTAGCAAGAAGCTAGGAAATTACAAAGGATTACAAAGCCATTCGTTCCAGTTAGGAACTAAACTACCTCTAAATTTTAACCAATTAAAAGAACATAAACGAATATGATCATAAATATCACTTTTCCTCATGTTGTGAGAGTTAAAAGTGACGTCGTTACGATATTTCCAAATGGTCCAGAACATACAAACGGTGATGACAAGTTCAAACCTTATTATCTTTTATTCTATACAAGTTCAAACATTGTACGAAGCACACCAAAATTCTCCACCAAACAGCCTCAAATTCTGCACATAAGCTGTCCAGGAATGTTCAAATAGGGGCTGTTTGGAAATAAAAACTGTTATAGGGGGTGTTTGGACAAAAAATGTTTTAAGGGATGTTTGGAAAAAGGTTACTACTTAAACTTTTATAGACTACCAAACTAATAGTGAAAAAATGACAGTGAACACATCTAAGTTACCTTATAATATATTGATCATGCCCACAGGCCGATTGATGAAATTTCCATTAGCCCACAAATAATCTACCACGGATTTCAAATCCCCTTTCTGCAAAAATAACAATCTTTATCATCTAACTGAGTGGAAAATAATGTACCAAAAAAGAGCTTCTAACTTACTGGCAATTCATCTAGTAAAGCATAAATACAGTGCGAGATAACGGTTTGCATTACAGTACTTTAAAAATACCTTTTGACATGTCCCAACATTACTCATTGCCATTTACGAATCAAGCTCTTTATATCTCAATTTAGCATCTAGTTCATATAGCACATAAAATTTTCCCTACAACACAATAAATTTCAAATCTTAATTTACCAGACCAGAGCACGGTGAAGAAGGTCAGCTTCGAGAGGAAGGTCCATACTGTTCTATTAGCTTGTAACAGGGGACACCAACCGACTTATGAATCATATCATCAAAAAGAAAAAGCGAAGCTAAACCCGTCTCATCAATGACACATGCAATTACTTTGAACCTAACATACAAAAAGTAGACATATTTGAGTGGCAATGCGTAATAAAATTGACAGAAAATGCACAAAATAAGATTTTAAAATGGTGAACTTGTATCATACTTTAGCCCAACACCACTAATTTCTTGTTGCTGTTTGCATGTCCAAACCTTGTATCATCTAATGTATTTGTGCCATCCATGTAATCGTCCCCTGAAGAACCCACTGCAACATTAAGTAGGATCCTAAGCAGAAGGGATCACTGCGAGAGTATGCAACAACTGAATGGAAAAAAAATGAACCTGTTAGGCACTAAAGTTTAGCATAACAGAGGTTGCACATCATTTAAGTTTCAAGTATGTCGACAAATAATCGTCATAAGAATTAATAAATATTGGTAAGTAAAGATTGCACAAATTATTGGTGCCAGTTATCTCCACAAAGATATATATATGATCAAGGAAGGAATTTGAATTAGGCCCATCAAGAAACTGAGATATAATTTGCCTCTTATTATGATTTACATAGAGGGGTTAGATGTTAAAACTTTATTTTTCAAAGAGGATGTATGATTGAAATTTTATATAAGGTAATACATTTGATAGATATTTCTTTGTGGCATTTGATCAAACATGTTTGAGCACTTCATCAAGCACCAGTTTTTTCCACATACACCTAAACACATAAAATATGATTAATGAATAATTTAAATGAACAATCAAAACATCAGCTTACAAGTAGGTAATATCAACAGAAAACAAAAAGGTCATGGGGAAGAGAGTAGAAATAAGCTACCATCTCAAAATAAAATGAAACACATGATAGTGAATACAACAAACCACCATCTCAATTCTCAAAAGAAAGAAAAATAGAAATGGAAGACAAACTTACTTTTTGAAATCACGAAGAAAAAAAATGAATAGAAATCGCTCAAGTAAAATAAGAATTGAGAATAAAAGATACTAAGATACAAAATCTTTTGAGAATGAGTAGCCCGTTGACCATTTTGAAATTTAAAACTTATGCTACAAACATGGAAATTATTTAAGGTGTTTGTTCATTGTCACTTACTGCATCAATAAATATAGTTGAAAAGATTAAGGAACGCATTAAATTAAATTGAAGGAATACCAAAACATATTTTGAAAGCCAGAGCTTCAATTGGCGTGATTTTCTACATCTAGAATTACTGACGTGGCTTTAATTGCCAGCTTGGCATTAATGAGGTGGCAAGGTTTCAAAAAAACCTTCTTTTATTATATATATAGATACACATATGTTTTAAAATGACTAGATTAGTTGGTAAAAAATTTCCCACTACTCAAAGTCCAAATTGATGTCTAACTCCCGAATCTCAAATTTCAGGTCATTTTTCATTTCACACAACTCTTCATCTCTTTATATACGTAGTACGTACTACGTAGTACTATTAGGTAACATAAACCTTATGAAAAAATATTGAAAAATGTCAGACAACATCCCTTTTGATATCCAGATGTTAATCATCAAAAACGTTTATGATGTCAAGTCATTGATTCAAGTCTTTTATCGACAGTTCTGACTTTATCAAAGGTTACGGTGCACGCCACACACTGCCACGTTGCTTTATTCTAAGCTACAAAGACTTCGATAATAAATACATTTGTTTGGCAGAAGATGATAAATTTTTAAGGTTCTACATGAGTTAGCTCCATCTATTGTGTCTCCTTTGCTTAAACAATTTAATGTTTCAGAAATCGTTGGTACGTCTCATGGATTACTGTGTTTGTATGGTTATAGTAAAGTTTATGATAAACAGATGGTTGTTGTTTGGAATTTGGTGTGGAGAGCCAGTTGAATTGCTTACTCTTCCCTATAGGCCTGGGGCAGCAACAGAAGAAAGATGTGGTTCACTAATCAGAACTCTTGTAACATTGTAAAATTAACCGTACTCACCTGTCACCTTTGTGTAAGTTCAACCATAGTTAGCGTACATGTGGGCATAAGCATGTAGCAAATAGAAGTGTAAAAAGTCGATTATCAAAGGAACTATTTCGATGAAAATCACCAAATTTCTTGAGGAGTTTTTCGGGACATGCTGGTAATCTCATGTGTCCGTATAATATAATTAGTTTTAAAAAAAGCTTGTTGTATCATGTATGATTCATCATGTTGTTTAAGCCCTTGATATTCTAGGAAATAGACAAATAATTTACAATTTATAGATATGTAGGATCCACTTGTACCAAGTATCATATTGTTGAAACTATAAAAATGGTCTGTGGCTTCATAAAAATGAAAATTAACAAGAAATACTGGTTTCAACAAACAGGACTTGAATGTACATAATCAGTAACTATGGTGACTTAATTGACCAAAGGGAACTTAGGAATCACGCATGAAAGAAAATGTTATACCTAAAGAAGTTTATAGACTTCATTCTCGGAATATGGTCTGGGTTTATGGTAAAAGCTTGTACTTAATGATGAGAGGATTACGGTTAGCAGTTTAGTTGAAGAACCCATTTGTTGAGATTTTCCAAGGAAACAATTGATTTGCTGGTATGTTAGTGTTACGCGTCTGATCCAAGTATGAGTCCTTAATGTCGATTTTGTATAGGGTCTTTTATGCCAATTTCATCATGCTAAATCTATTGCTTCCCTTGTGATTTGGATTGGATTAACCACTAAGCTAGCTATCTATTAATCTTTGGACAGTAACATTCGGTAATATGGACAATATGAGCAAAAAATCGTTTTGTGTCAACATGTGTTCATAATGTTTATAGTTATTATGATCCCCAAACGCAATAATCAACTTTCAAATTTCTTTCTCAAACACTATAAAATATGTTTATTTATTTTATTATTATTTTTTTCTTACCCAAGAATCACACTCCACTATCCTTCTTTCCCATACACTAAACATAAATTTTATATGATTAATTACAAAATACCCTTAAAAGCCAATTAACTAGCAAATCCATCATACCTTACATAAAAGGTCAAAAGTTGAATTATACTTAAAGGTGACCATAAACTACACCTCACGAGCTACAGTAGCTCGTTAGACTCCTAATCCATCATATTTAAACAGAGTCAAGCTCAAGCTATTTGATTAGACTTGCACGTCAAGCTCAAGTGTCAAAATACTCCGCTCATAAAGCGCGCAACCCCTATCGACCTTGTATCTTCTTACCTCTTTACCCTTGCATCTTCACTTATGGACATCATTTTACTTAACTTGGTTCTGTTCACGGACTTGTCTAAAAACAATGGCCTAAAACAAAAGTTAGACATAAAAGCCCATCTCAAGCTCCAATTTTTAACATTTATATATTTACAAAATTCTAGGGTTTGTATTTCTGCTGCGCATATTGTCTAACATAATCTCATCTCCTCCGCCGCCACAGTCTTCCAACCATGGTAAACCATAACTCAAAACATCATTTTTAACAATGTTTATAGTTTTATTGCTTTCATTTTAACATTAAATCTCATTCCTATTTTTCAGATCATCCCCGACAAGAATCGCAAGGCTATCTCAAAATACCTTTTCCAAGGTTGACATCTTTTACATCACTCAATTAATAAATACATAAATCTCTCTCATATATATGTAACTAATTAATTGATGGTGTTTATGATTGCAATAGAGGGAGTATGTTATGCAAAGAAGGACTTCAACTTAGCAAAACATCCAGAAATAGATGTGCCAAATTTGCAAGTGATTAAGCTTATGCAAAGCTTTAAGTCAAAGGAGTATGTTAAGGAGACTTTTGCATGGATGCATTACTATTGGTTTTTGACTAATGATGGTATTGAGTTTTTGAGGACTTATTTGAATCTTCCTTCTGATATTGTCCCTGCTACTTTGAAGAAATCTGCTAAGCCTTTGGGTAGGCCTATGGGTGGCCCACCTGGTGACCGCCCTCGGTATATTTTTTCGCTCGATTTTGGTTATTTGAGTTAATTAGTTTTTGTAGTTGTAGAAGTGTGAAATGCTAAAAGATTTGCTTATTTGGGATTGGTTGTGTCCTATGCTTGTGCGGTAGCTTTAAAATTGGATAGTGTTTTGTTTTGCTTGTGCTGAAAAATGAAACGAGACCCGAGAAATGATGTTTTGGTTAGAAATGTTGTGGTAGTTCAGTTTGGCTGTGGGTTTAAGTTATATACGAGTGCGTAAAAGTTACTATAGTTTAATGTTAAATGTGCGGTTACTTTAGTTTCGTTCTTAATAAGCACTTTGAAATAAGCAGTTTTAATCCAAGTACCGAAAACCCTATCATTTTACCCCAAAAAAGCAGAAGCTGTTTGTTTTATTAAGACACTCTAAAGTATGCTACAAAATACCAAGGCTCAAAAAATAAGCAATCCTGAACACCCTTCATACTGCATTATGTTTTGGTACTAATTTGAACTGCTTGTGCTTAATTATTGTGGTTTATTTTTGTGTTTGTGTTTGTTTTAGTGGTCCACCAAGAGAAGGAGGAGACAGGCCAAGGTTTGGTGATAGGGATGGATACCGTGGTGGACCAAGAGGACCACCTGGAGAGTTCGGTGGAGAAAAGGGAGGTGCTCCAGCTGATTACCAGCCTGCATTCAACAGGGTAATGTATCTTTTCCTGAATGATATGTGATTTTCTCACCATTGCTATATTTGTAAACATGGCTGCACTTATGAAGTTAATGCTAGTCTAGTGTTTGGGTTGTAGAATTGCGGTTGTGATTTAGGAAATGTAAGGAACGTAGAGTTATGCTTGTAGTGGACAGTTTTGTGTTGTATTACTGTATAGCTATATGCACATGTCTTTTAAATGTGCTCTTAAAAATGTAAAGTTTATATAATCATGTTTGCACAATGATATCATTGCTTTCTGCTGCTTACTGCATTGTAGTTTCCGTGGTAGAGGTTTATAAAGCAATTTTACTTTAATTAGTAAGAAATCTGGATGATACTTGTTATGTTTTCACATTGTATTTTACCATTGACCATTTTAGTTTTTGTGCTACAACAATGTAATCTAGTAAACAAGGATTTCTCTGCTTGAAAATGCTGTTGGCCTGAGTTATTGTATGAGGAGCTACATCTATGATTGGCTTTAATTAACGTTTTTTGTACTGTTTAGTTGATGCATCATAGGCATGCGTCTTATCTTTTGATGAACACTAAAATTTGTTAACACAAAGTCACAAAGTGTCATCAAGCCAGCTGTTTCATTCTACTTGATAAACCTTGTCATACTTTTTATCTATACTCTAAACAAGGTTCACTCTAATGGCCGGTTTTGTGTTTATTTCTTGGATATATATCTTTTAAATATGTAATGATCCTGCCTTGTAGATTGTTATAAGCTTTGCTAAATAACTATTTCTTAATAAATTTAGACCAATATTTACTGGCTTGCTTCTACATTCTTTGAGCTGTTGCTATTACATTTATAATTGTGGCATTATAATTTTAAGTCATCCTGCTAAGCAATTGTTTATATAGTAGCTTTGCTTTTTTCATATCTTGGTGATGTTTGGTAATATTTTTACTGATTGTATTGGTTCCTTGTCTTCATGATTTAATGACGTGAACATTAGCTAGTTTTAAATTATGTTGTTTTTGTACTGTCTTGTAACTTCTGCTCTACTGATGTTTGCAGGGTGCTGGTGGTAGACCTAGTTTTGGGCGTGGAGGAGGTGGCTTCGGAGGTGGTGCACCACCTAGCTGAAGCTTCTCTTAATCAGTTCTATTTCCTTCAAGTGTTTGCAGACTCTAGTTTAATTTTGAACATTATTTCAGTTTGCTGAATGCTCTGATTCGTTTCAAATGTTATAGCACCTGAGTAATATAATTCTACAATTTTGTTAAATGTTATATCTTCTCTTTGACAAATTTTAATGTTTGAATGCCCCATAAGTTTTTAGGTGATTTTTATTTCCTTTATTATTTGCTAAAATAAAGGCATGTATCATCATTTTTTGCATGAGCCATTTAAAGCATCATATGATGTTGAGCTTAGCTGGTTCTGTTTTTCAGAAAAGCATGTACATCATATGAGCAAGTGGTTGCTCGTCGAGCTTTGCTTAGTTTCGAACTTGCTAAGTTGCTAGTCTTATGGTTTTGTTGTATGTTCAATTTTTGTAACAGTAGTTTTTATCACTTATCTGTCTCATTTAGTTAATATGTTCTTGATGCTCATGGTTTGCTGTCTATCCTGTCTCTAATAAGTGTGCATAAGCGGTGAACTGCCGAAATGCCACTGTACCAAACGGAAAAAAACATTTTGTTTTCTTCATTGGTCTGGTTATAGCATGAAACATTTAGATTGAATGGCTTTCGGGTTTTCGTTTATTGTACTTCATTGAATGACGCATTCTGGCTTGTTAGGCTGAGACCAGTAGAACTGAACAACTTATGATCTGATTTTTTTTTTTTTTTTTTTTTTTTTTTTTTTTTTTTTTTTTTTTTTTTTTTTTTTTTTTTTTTTTTTTTTTTTTTTTTTTTTNTGCTTATAGCTTCATTTTTTAGGCATCTTTTACCAATCCTTTTTGTTTGTCAATTCGTCTAGTATTTGAGTGTTTGCAAACATATTATATTAGCGAGTGAAAGATGTCATTTGCAAATTAGATATTATACAATTTGACGGTTGCTCAGAGCTGGGACAAGAGTGCTATTGTGTTGTATTTCTGTCTCTTGGAGGATCAGTTGACCAAAGTTATCACCGGTGTTTGGCTTTGACATTCAAGCACGAATCATGTGTTGCTATTTGAAGGACTAAGAGGCCAATTTGTTCTCTAACAAAACACAGAAACCAAAATTTTATTTACCGGACATTTGTCTGATCGGTGTATGAGTTGGGTGTAAGGCTGGCAGTGCAGGCTTACAATTGTAACCTATGATCTGATGATGGGTCACAAAATGAAGTTCATGTTGCACTTAAGAGCATTAAATTGAGGCTCTGCATATGTAAGCTTATTTATTTTTTATATTATTTTTTTAATTTAATTTAATTTTTTTTAGAAAGGCATATGTAAGCTTATTTGATTAACCACTAAAGAAATGTGCTGGTGAGTAGACCGTGGAATATGTGTCAATGGAGGTGTATTGTTTATCTTTGATTGTGTATAACCCTACTAGTTTAACTAATAGCTACAGTACATGCTTTAATAATCTTTGATTGTGTCTTGTTTATCTTTGATTGTGTATAACCCTTATACATGCCTAAATTGATGGATTTTCGTGTTCGAGTTGGTTCATTAAAAAACTTATTAAGACATCAAATGAACATAGATGAAGCCATATAAATTGAACAAAGATAAAACATTTAAAACATAAAATATCTCAAACTATTGTCTTTATGTTTATTTTTGGTGTGCTAAAAAATAATCGTTTACTTCTAAATTTCCACGTATAAAAAACCTTTATGAAAGTAAGAAAACTTTATTGGTGCGAAAGTGTAATGATGTTACTTTTGTAAGTGTTACAAAAATGACCAGTGATTTTTTTTGTTAACCATAATTTTTGACCTTTTGACCGACTAATTTATGGAGTTTGAACTGACCGTCACACAGACCAGGTAAAGCCACCTAGTTTTACTCGCTTGTTAAAGACATAACCATTTTGTTAAGAAGATACAAAATGAATTATGAGAAGTTCACCCATAAATAAACAAACATTTCCTCTTTCATGTTGTTTCCGTATCAACATAATCGAGCTTTCGGCTACACGGTTCCCGCAATGTTGACTAAACTTTTGATTGGTCTACATCTCACAAATAACTAAAGAGATTCATCATTAGAATAAAATCAAATAAGTTCTGCGCAAGGATGGATACAGTAAGGAGAGATAATCTCTCTCAATTTCACTGCCACGTCAGCTTTTGTTGAGAAAAGTGACACCGGACAGAAGCAAACCCGCAACTAAAATAGAAATATAATAAAAGATGACACACGGATATAACGTGGAAAACCCCAATAGGGTAAAAACCACGGGCAAGGAAAGATACGTTTCACTATGATGAAAATTAGGAGTTACACTTTCTCTCTAGTTACAAGGATAAACGCTAATCTCTTGTAAGTAGGAGATACCACACAAACTCTCTAATACTTCTCACATGTACTACTAGGAGAGAAAGAAAGATACAAATACTACTATGTGTTTAGTATTCGTGAGAATGGGATGCAAAAGTGAGAAGAGTTCTCTGCCTTTTATAGGCAAAGAGAATGCATGTACAAATAGGTCCATTTGCCAACTTGTGAGATTCCCATATCTTATCAGATCTTCCAACTTGCATGGATACATTGTATCTTATCTTTAACAATCTCCCACTTGAAGATTTGATTGAAGTCCAATCAATCTTCACAACGTTATCTTTCCTTGCACTTCCATGTTGCTTACGTTTCCGCTAGGCCGCATGAGGATCGACACCATGTAAACTTGTCACAGTTGATTGCTTTCGTCAGATAATCTGCCACGTTATCATCAGTATGAATTTTCTGCATATCCACGGTTCCTTCTTCCACTTTCTCACGAACGAAGTGATACTGAACTCGTATATGCTTTGTCTTTGAATGAAATGCTGGATTCCTTGCCAGATACAAGGCGCTCTGATTGTCACAAAATAGAGTAATTTTCTCTTGTTCGTGCCCGAGCTCTTCCAACAACATCTTCAACCATACTGCTTCTTTGCTGGCTTGAGCAGCTGCAACATATTATGCTTCTGTAGTTGACATAGCGACAACTGACTGCAGTTTTGAAACCCAGCTTACTGTTCCGCCAGAAAGTGTAAATGCATACCCGGTGGTTGATTTACTTCCGTCAAGATCACCTGCGTAATCAGAATCAACATATCCCTTGACAGTTAAACCCGATTCCCCATAACATAATGCAACATCCGAGGTTCCTTTAAGATATCTAAAGATCCTCTTTACAGCTTCCCAATGCTCTCTACCAGGTTCCGCCATGTACCGACTCACTACTCCCACTGCATGTGCAATGTCTGGTCTTGTACAAATCATCGCGAACATTAAACTTCCCACTGCTGATGCATACGGTACTCGAGACATCTCCATCCTCTCTTCTTCACTGCTAGGGCTCATCTTGGAGGATAACTTGACATTAGTAGGAAACGGGGTTGATATTGGCTTACAATCTTGCATATTGAACCTTTGCAAGATTTTCTTCACATAACTTTTCTGTGAAAGCCAAACTTTCCTACTAACTCTATCTCGGTGAATTTGCATCCCTAGAATCTTGTTTGCTGGTCCCAAGTCTTTCATCTCAAATTCCCTAGCGAGCTGTGCCTTCAGTTTACTGATACGATCTTTGTTGGGGCCTGCAACCAACATGTCGTCAACATATAACAGCAAGATGACAAAATCATTGTCTCCAAACCTCTTGTAATATGCACAAGGGTCTGCGTGTAGTCTGTTATATCCAAGGCCAATGATGAAAGAATCAAATCTCTTGTACCAACACCGCGGCGCCTGCTTTAAACCGTACAGAGATTTGTTTAACCTGCAAACCAAGTTCTCTTTTCCTTTTTGTTTAAAACCTTCTGGTTGGAGCATGTAAATTTCTTCCTCAAGATTTCCATGAAGAAATGCAGTTTTCACATCTAGCTGCTCTAGATGTAAATCATACGTAGCACACATTGCCAGAACCACTCGAACAGTTGTCATTCGAACCACAGGGGAAAATATTTCATTGAAGTCGACTCCCTCTTTCTGAGCATATCCTTTGACTACCAATCTTGCACGATACCTCTCCACCTGGTCATCACCGTTCCTCTTGATCTTATATACCCATTTGTTTCCAATGGGTTTTCTACCTGCTGGTAGTGGCATCAGTTCCCACGTTTTATTCTTATGAAGAGCTTCAATTTCTTCTTGCATTGCTTCCCTCCAGAACGAAGCATCTGAATTATTCAGTGCTTCTTGAAGAGTTGACGGCTCTCCTTCCTCTGTAAGAAGACAGTATGCAACATTGCCCTCCATAACATAATCCGTGTGCCACACAGGACGTTTTCTTTCACGATTAAGAGTACGAGTCGTTGGAGCTTGAGACTCAGTTGTCTCATTCACCTCCTGCTGTGGTACGGCTTCAGAAGAATCACTTGGCTGAGACTGCTTTTCCACCTGTATTGATGTAGTTTCACTTGTAGTGCTATCACCTTCTTCATTCTCTTGAACTTTGTCTTCCATAAAGACAACATCTCTACTGACGACTACTTTGTGGGCAGTGGGGTCCCACAAGCGATACCTCTTTAGTCCGTCAGCATACCCCAAGAACAAACATTTTCTGGATTTCGGATCCAGCTTTGTAGCTTCTTTGGAATTGTACATCACGTACACAGGACTTCCAAATATATGAAGGTCTGAATAGTTGACCGGCTTTCCCGTCCACATCTCCATCGGTGTCTTCAACACAACTGCAGTTGAAGGTGACCGATTTATCACATAACAGGCGGTATTGACTGCTTCTGCCCAGAACGATTTTTCCAAGCTTGCAGTTGCCAACATTGATCTTGCTCTTTCTAACAAGGTTCTGTTCATCCGCTATGCTACTCCGTTTTGTTGAGGAGTGTATGCTGTAGTGAACTGCCTTTTGATTCCTTCTTGCCTGCAAAAAGTATCAAATTCATCACCAGTGTATTCACCTTCATTATCTGTCCTCAAACACTTGATCTTCTTTCCAGAATCAAGTTCAACTCGCGCTTTGTAAACTTTGAAAACTTCAAACACGTCCGACAAAAACAACATTTATTTCAAATGTATGGTGCTCAGAGGTTTAAAATGAACTATATGACCAACAACAATATTTAACCTCACAAAAGTCACTTTATCTAACATATAATAGTATAATGCGAATACATGAAAAAAGTTTTAAAAAGAAAAGTATTATAGATATCAGGATTGTTATATTTGTATAATCAGTGTTGTAAATATCGGTCATGGCAGATGATATATTTGCACCATGGCGGTTGGCGGCGATCCACCGCCACCGAAATTCACATATCGGTCATGGTCAAAATTAGTCAAAATCGGTCAAAGATGGTTGTGATTTTGATTGAAGAAGGGAGAGTGACGGCTTATTTGAGCGTTCTTTAGCAAGTGTGATTCGTAAAGAAGATATAAGATGAAGTGGTGATCTGTTTGGATATGGATGGTGTTTGGTTTTTTAATGTAGAAATAAGGTAGGGATGTTAGTAAATGTTGACTACTCATGTGAGGAGAGGAGATATAAGGGTGGATTTGATGTATGTTTGTTTATGTGTTTGGAGAAAAGAAAATGTGTAGATTTGTCTTGTCATGAGCAAAGTGAGAACTGGGGGGTGGGGGAGGGATGATTGAGAGTTTTTATAAGAATTGATTTGCACACTCATGCTTTTGATTAGGACACTCTACTTTGTGCATAAGATAGTTGTACATTGTTTATAGTGTGCTTTGTATACTTGTATAATGAGTGTCTCAATCAAAATTAAAATTGTGCAAATCATCTCCCTACTTATATATATCTCTTGTGTTTAGGGTTGGAGTATGATTGGGCTTATATCTGAAAATTTGAACTCTTAATGGGCTATCCGAATTTAAGATTAATGTGGATTTAAACTTTTATTTATTTATTTATTTTATTGACTTATTTTGTTAGGATATTGCTAATATTTATTTCTTTTTTTAAATAGATTCTTTTATAATTTATGGTCCCCGCCGAGACCAATTTATCGCTTGAAGGTGGTCGACCGCCGATATACTGCCGACCGATTTTTACAACCTTGTGTATAATAGATGAAGTATGTTTACATTGGCTATGTTTGGCGACAGGTAGCAGTAAGCAGTAGCAATAAGCAGTAAGCTGTAGCAGTAAGCTGTAGCAGTAAGCATTAGTTGCTTGTTTAAAAAACGTGTTTGGTAACGTAGCTGTAGTTGTAATTATAAAATGTAAAATTACGTAAAAGGGCATATACTTATGAATGAATGTTATTTTTTAAGGGTAAATTGGTAATATTAAAAGTAAACGCTAGCGGTATGTTGGAAAGCTTCTTTAAGAAGCATTAAGATTGCAAGCTTTTGAGGTGTTGTTAAACGCTAGCAGCAGTGTTGCCAAACAAGTGTTAAGACTGGAACGCTTGTTGCTTGTCGCTTACCGCTCTTAAACGCTTCCAAAAAGGTGTTGCCAAACATGACCATTGTAATGATATACTACAAATAAGTTTGTTAATAAAGAAAAAATAATTTAAAAAAAATATTTATTTTATAATTATAGTTTTCATGTATTTGAGAGTTGTAAATTTATATTAAATAGTTATTTGGATATATATGATATATTTAAAGTTTAGGAAGCATATGTATGCAATTATAAGTTTAAGTTAGAATTATATGCAATTTTTGAGCATTTCTATAATAGGCAGGTGTATAGGCTTAATTTTTAAGCATTTCTAATTAAGTAATTGCTTAAATGATTTATATATTAGTATAGATTATGAGAGATTATTTGCACAATTTACAAATTGATTGGCACAATCCAATTTAATGTGTATTTCCATTTATATTCTCACATCACTTGTACTCCTCTTCACCCCTGTAAGTTATAAATAGCACTACACACTAAGTTGGAGTGTGCCAATCAACTTGTGGGGTGTGCAAATCATCACCCATAGATTATTGGTGTACGATTAGAAGGTACTCTCTTATTCTTTCGAAACAAAACCAATCATTATATTATGTCACTTGTAAAACTTTATCTTTTCAAATCTTTCGGAGTAACATACATGCATACCAAACTGGAAACATGTAAACTATATTGGGACGGAGAAAATACGTATCCTTGGGAAAAATTTATAGGTTATATTTGCATGCTTTTTGAGACATTACTGAGTAGTTTTCCTTGGACACGCTGACCAAGAAAATTATACTTATCAGATGAAAAACGGTCGCAGGTAGTATTGTGGCTCGTAATTCCGGCATTTTTAAAGAAAGGCTCACCAACATCTGTAATGACGGTTTTCTTGATTATGTTTCTCTTCCAATATCTACCCAAGATCTATCACTTTGTTTGCCTTTTACGGAGAATGCAAAGTCAGTCTGGCTATGTTTTTGGTACCATANATCTCAATCAAAATTAAAATTGTGCAAATCATCTCCCTACTTATATATATCTCTTGTGTTTAGGGTTGGAGTATGATTGGGCTTATATCTGAAAATTTGAACTCTTAATTGGCTATCCGAATTTAAGATTAATGTGGATTTAAACTTTTATTTATTTATTTATTTTATTGACTTATTTTGTTAGGATATTGCTAATATTTATTTCTTTTTTTAAATAGATTCTTTTATAATTTATGGTCCCCGCCGAGACCAATTTATCGCTTGAAGGTGGTCGACCGCCGATATACTGCCGACCGATTTTTATAACCTTGTGTATAATAGATGAAGTATGTTTACATTGTAATGATATACTACAAATAAGTTTGTTAATAAAGAAAAAATAATTTAAAAAAATATTTATTTTATAATTATAGTTTTCATGTATTTGAGAGTTGTAAATTTATATTAAATAGTTATTTGGATATATATGATATATTTAAAGTTTAGGAAGCATATGTATGCAATTATAAGTTTAAGTTAGAATTATATGCAATTTTTGAGCATTTCTATAATAGGCAGGTGTATAGGCTGAATTTTTAAGCATTTCTATTTAAGTAATTGCTTAAATGATTTATATATTAGTATAGATTATGAGAGATTATTTGCACAATTTACAAATTGATTGGCACAATCCAATTTAATGTGTATTTCCATTTATATTCTCACATCACTTGTACTCCTCTTCACCCTTGTAAGGTTATAAATAGCAATACACACTAAGTTGGAGTGTGCCAATCAACTTGTGGGGTGTGCAAATCATCACCCATAGATTATTGGTGTACGATTAGAAGGTACTCTCTTATTCTTTCGAAACAAAACCAATCATTATATTATGTCACTTGTAAAACTTTATCTTTTCAAATCTTTCGGGGTAACATACATGCATACCAAACTGGAAACATGTAAACTATATTGGGACGGAGAAAATACGTATCCTTGGGAAAAATTTATAGGTTATATTTGCATGCTTTTTGAGACATTACTAAGTAGTTTTCCTTGGACACGCTGACCAAGAAAATTATACTTATCAGATGAAAAACGGTCGCAGGTAGTATTGTGGCTCGTAATTCCGGCATTTTTAAAGAAAGGCTCACCAACATCTGTAATGACGGTTTTCTTGATTATGTTTCTCTTCCAATATCTACCCAAGATCTATCACTTTGTTTGCCTTTTACGGAGAATGCAAAGTCAGTCTGGCTATGTTTTTGGTACCGTATGGTGGGGAATCGCTCTCAATATGATTGCCTATTTTGTCGCCTCTCATGTAATATCCTTTTCATTTGTTAGTCATTTATCAATACAGTCTTGATATGATCTCTGTTTTTGAAACGATGTTAGGGTACATTCTATCTTGACGTGAATTACAGAATATCTTAATTATTTTAACGTGAAATGGTGCAGGCAGTGGGAGCGTGTTGGTACTTGCTAGGAACACAAAGGGCCGCAGAATGCTTGAAGGAGAAATGCATGGAAACAAATGGATGCCAATCGAGATTATTGACATGTGAAGAGTTCATGTATTATGGAACAAAGATATTAGTGAAAGACCACACGAGACTGTTATGGGGCGAGGATAGAAGTGCAAGGTCTACTTGCTTACAAGATAACGACAGTTATAGCTATGGAGTTTATAAATGGACTGTTCAACTTGTTACCAATGAAAATCGGATGGAGAAGATACTATTCCCTATATTTTGGGGCCTTATGACTCTAAGGTACATAAGATGTTATCTGTTTTTGTTATTTAAATATTAATTTGTTTGTGTGGTTGTGTGCTTCATTGCTTGTTGTAAGTATAGTATATGCATATACATATAATCTCAAAACCCTGAGTGTATTTAATGTTACAGTACATTTGGGAACTTGGAGAGCACAACCGATTGGTTGGAAGTAGTTTTCATTATCATTGTTCTTACTACCGGGCTACTTTTAGTCACCATGTTGATTGGAAATATTAAGGTATGATGTCGCTTTGAAATGGCTAATTAAGTTGTCCATTATGTGTTTGTTTTGATCCTAAGTCATGCATATGTACAGGTGTTTTTGCATGCAACAACGTCGAAGAAACAAGCAATGCAGTTGAAAATGAGAAACATAGAGTGGTGGATGAGTAAGAGACACCTTCCTCGTGGACTTAGACAAAGAGTAAGAAATTTCGAGCGACAAAGTTGGGCGGCAATGCGTGGAGTAGATGAGTGTGAGATGATCGAGAACCTGCCTGAAGGCCTTCGAAGGGACATCAAGTACCATCTTTGCTTGGACTTGGTTCGACAGGTACATAACCAACCCCAATTTAAATACGGAGTACGAATTTTGCTTTAGATAATTAGATTTATCAATAATGAGGTAGATTTTAGGAATATACCAAATTTGGAGAGAGAGTAAAGATGTAGGGATCTAGTTTGTCACTAAAATGTTGGCTAATTGGCTTGTAATGTTGATTATTAACTTAGGTGCCATTATTTCAACATATGGACAGTTTGGTCCTTGAGAATATATGTGACCGTGTTAAGCCACTCATATTCACCAAACGAGAAACCGTGAGTTCCTCTAAATTCTAACCTAGTATATCCTTCGCTTATATTCAAATCAAATTACAATCATTAAGTGCCTGATAAAATTTCAAATTATGATAGATTACTAGAGAGGGAGATCCAGTGCAACGAATGCTATTTATCGTACGAGGACATCTTCAAAGCAGTCAAATTCTACGAGATGGTGTGAAAAGTTATTGCATGCTAGGCCCAGGTAACTTCATTGGGGACGAGCTATTGTCATGGTGTCTACAGAGACCGTTTATTGAAAGATTACCACCGTCATCCTCAACACTAATCACTCTTGAAACAACAGAAGCTTTTGGGCTAGATGCTGATGATGTGAAGTACGTTACACAACATTTTAGGTACACATTTGTTAATGAAAAAGTGAAGATGAGCGCGAGATATTATTCACCAGGATGGAGAACTTGGGCAGCGGTTGCGATTCAATTGGCTTGGAGGAGGTACAAACATAGGCTAACACTCACTTCGTTGTCGTTCATTAGGCCAAGGAGACCTTTGTCGAGATGTTCCTCACTTGGGGAAGATAGGCTAAGACTGTACACCGCTCTACTAACCTCACCAAAGCCTAATCAAGATGATCTCGACTATTGAAACTTCATGATAGTTTGTGGATATGCGACATGTTGGTTGTAGATCACCCTTAGTCTAATATAATTTAGTTAGCAGTTGCTGAACTGGGTACTTAAATAAATAGTCTCTTAAAAAGTTAGTGGTCATTATGCTGGCCATCTCCTTCTAACAACAAAATTTATTTATTTTATATATATATATATATATATATATATATATATATATATATATATATATATATATATATCTAGTCTCTAGTATGATTTACTGATAACTTTGTGGTTATATCTAATTGTCCTCTTTACTGACTCGAAAATCCTCCTTCTGGTTAGATGCTGAAAGACTTCTTAAGGTGAACCTTTCAAGTGAGAGAACATAAATATCCTAATCTCATCATATCCTATAATTAATTTTTCCTAATTTATCTTAGCATAACTAAGAAATCATTACATTCCAAATTAGTTAAACTTTCAAACATTAATCCCGGTTTGTGCTTCTGTGATTTTGGTATGGACTATTTAAAGTAACCGATTTCTATACCTTTTCATGCATAGGAGGTTTTGAAATAATCAATGGGTGTAATTTTAATTAACTTTCTCAACAAGTTAATTGAAAAGCACAAAACTCTTGCCATTAATCAACAAGTATAGCTTTCTAATTCAAAACTCTTGCTCATAACCAATGAACCAAATAGTATATTATAGGACTCATTCTACGTTTCTCCATCAATAAGCTTTCTCAACAAGCTAATCGGTAAGTATTTTATCATTTTATGTTTGAAATTTTATTTTGGCATAGAATATCACTGATTGATAATTTCGCGTTGAAACAAATATGCAGTCTTCTTATTCAGATTAATTTTATGACTATGAATGAGGGACTGGCTGGAGCTAGGTTGTGATCGGTTAAATTTTTAATTAGTGTTTCACTGCTATCTCAACTTCACATATGTAATCATGTTTTCCTAGAATTCAGTTTACCGTATTTTTTAAATGAGGTTATGGAAGAGAAAAAACTCGCACGGAGCATGAAACTTAATTAAAACTATTGTGTTCATTTTTCAATAAAGGGACCTAATCATGGACCTAATGCTTAAAATACTTGTACAGTGCATGCACTGTACAAGTATTTTAAGCATTAGGTCTATGATTAGGTCCCTTTATTAGGTCCATCAAACATTTTCCTTTTTCATAACTATGCCGTCATTGCGGTTTACCAAGTTTTTGTTTGATTGTTTCTATTTGAATTGATAAAAACCTCGTCCTCAATTATTATTAATGATCAAATATGGGGTCCCCTTTTTTGTTTAATGGCTTGTTAGAGTAGTGGGCTCCAAGTTCTTTTGTATTATGTGTATGTTGGTTGTTACTACTTGTTTCTTTGGAATATATTGGCATTTCTAAAAAAAATAAATATATCAAATATAAATACATAACAAGTCTTGCACAATAAGATAAATGACATGGGCTAAGCCCGATAGTAAATAATAAACTGCATGGGTTAATAATCATTCAGCTAATACTCCCCCGTAGTTGGAACGGGAGGTCTTCGGACGTTCAAACTAGAACGAAACTCAAGGAATAAGGCACTCAGAAGACCCTTGGTGAAGATATCGGCATATTGAAACCGAGACGGGACGTGTAAAACACGCACTTGCCTCAGAAGCCACATAATCACGAACAAAATGTATATCTATCTCAATATGCTTTGTACGTTGGTGTTGTACCGGATTAGTGGAAAGGTTAACGGCACTGACATTGTCACAGTAAACAAGTGTAGCAGTATGCAAAGGAGCATGTAATTCTCGCAAAAGATTACGAATCCAGGCAGTTTCAGCGACAACATTAGCAACACCCCGATATTTAGCCTCCGCATCCGCACTAGAACGAGAAATTTTTTTGTTATTGGATACCGTGTGATTTGGGTGGTTGTAGCAAACAAAGCAAAAAACTATCAATTAATTGGACGACAATTAATTGGACGGCATCAATTATTGATTTTTGTTAGTTTTCGGCATGTGTTTTTTTTAGGTCTTTGTGGTTGGCGCTGATTACCATATTAGAATTGATAAAAACCTCGTCCTCAATTATTATTAATGATCAAATATAAATACATAACAAGTCTTGCACAATAAGATAAATAACATGGGCTAAGCCCGATAGTAAATAATAAATTGTATGGGCTAATAATCATTCGGCTAATAGTTTCAAGCATATACTAATTAATATTTTGAGGTAGTTCGATATAATTATGAGTCCACAAGAAGCAACCAGCTTGAAAGTTGATATTAGCATGAGTTAAAAACGTTTTTCATATAGCTTCAAAGTTGTAAACCCTAATACTATTGAGTATTCGTATTAATAATATTGAAGTTGTTGGTTTGTTTATTCTTGTGTTACTGTTCTTCTTGAATACTACTATTGTTTAGATTCCGCATAAACCTTAGTTAATTCAACACATGCATTATCGTGATTGAGAAGAGTTACGGTTACGATTATTTATGTCAGTTTTGTAAATTATTTGAATTCTAATTGTTGGCCTCAACATTGGATCTTTATTGGTCTAGCGTGGTCACAATATACCAATACATGATATGTTCAAATGAAATGTTTTTATATATTTCAAAGTAATAAATCTGTCATCATTCTTAATTGTTACAAAATCTAATCTATTTATAATAAATGAAAAGGTGTGTTTGAAAGGTTGTGTTGATTCGAATGGTTGCATCCATTTGAATGGTGCCTGTATGGTGTAACTGCTATTTGGCAGTTATGTCCAGAGTTGACTTTTTAAATGTTGACTTTTGACTTCCGGGTTTGACCCTCTAAATGGGTTGAAGTCGGGTAGGATTGGGATTAACCCAATATTCTCCCCCTTAATCACAATCGTCATCTCCTAGATCTTTGACTCCAATAAGGTGTCTCATTGTTAGAAATTTGATCTTCGGTAGTGCCTTTGTGAGTATGTCAGCTTTCTGATATTCTCCGCTGATAAATTCAACTTGTAAGTCTTCTCTTTCAACGCATTCTCGTATGAAGTGGTACTTCGTATCAATGTGTTTACTTCTCTCGTGAAAAACAGGATTCTTCATTAGTTCTATAGCTGATTTGTTATCAACCATAATAGTCACCTTTTCTTCCTTCGAGTGTGTAAGCATGCTTAGTAGTCTTTTCAACCATAATGCTTGTGTTGCTGCTGCAGTTGCTGCAATAAATTCAGATTCGCATGATTATAAGGCTACAGTGGCTTGCTTCTGTGTGCTCCAGCTAATTGGGGAATCACCATAGTAGAAAATGATTCCAGTATGACCAAAAGTCATACCCTTTCATAGATAACTGTCATGGTCGAATTCCAACCATAATAACCAAAATAACTGTCATCTATGACATGTCAGCATTCCTAGGCAAACAACCTTATTGGTTGTTTTATGTCTTACATAATAATAAGAAAAATACTGTCTAAAATTAACTTAGGTTTACAGACATTTGGACTTATAATCCAACATTCCTCCCTAAGTTCAAATGTGATTCTGTCTTGATTTTTAGACAATGACTGAGAAGTCATTCTTGTTGTCTTTGTCTCCTTTTGTCCCTTCAGTGTTTCTACTTGTTGTTCCTTGTTCAAATTGAGTGCTGATGTGATGTTCTTGGCATGGGTCAGTGGTGTCTTCAAGTTTTACACCAAAATGCTCCATCTTTTTGAGATTTTGAATGTCCTTAGAGGTTTTTGTCACTTGATCATTCTGACCATCTTGGCATATTTCTTTGCCTTTGAAAGCATGTATTTCTGCTTCTAAATGTGACACCTTTGCTGTTTTATAAAAGCAAATGAAAACATTCAAATAATGGTTATAGCATTCTTTTATATCTTGACCATGTTTCTTTTCTAAACCAAAAATCTCAGCAATATGAGAGAATTTATTTGAAAAATCTACACCAAGGTATCCCCCTAGTGCTTCAACAAGGATGTGAAGATCCATTAGATGGATTTCTTTCCCATGAATTTTGGGTGGAAAGGGTTCTGGTAGGTTTCTTTTTAGGTAGACAGAATAGAACCACATATATGCTTCTATGAAATTTTTCCTAAAGATTTTCCAAGTGTGACTGTTTAAGTTATCTTCTTCAAGCAATTTCAAGAGAAGAATACAGTCATTAAAATATTTGATTGTAAATGGAAGATGTACACCTTCTACAATGACAAAGTCATTGTCTTCTGCAGTGAATGAATTATGTGGACACATGTAGTCTAAATGCCCATCCTCTTCACAAATATTGCATGTATGTGTGAATGTAACTGCCTTTTCTTTGTGTTGTTCTTCATTGTGATCTTCCATGACTTTTGAATCTTCATCAAGCATTCTAAAGTATCCTTCCATATAATCATCCTGCTTCCTATTCATCTTGTTTACATCAAAGAAACAATCTGCAGAGGATTGAAACATTGGAATAGGTTTACACCTATTGCCCTTGAAAGTGAGTTCAAGTCCTTGTGCTTCCATCTGTTTGGCAGAAAGTATATTTAGAGAGACTTCTGGTGTGTAATACACACCAGGAATGATGAGTACATTTGATCCTATTCTGATTTGCACTTCACCAATCCCATGTATAAACATGAGTTTCCTCTGTTCTTCCATTTTTTCAACAGAGAATCTCTCTTTCAATTTTGTGAATAGATGCATGTTAGAGCAGACATGTCTATCTATCTTGTTACTCACATACCAAATTTGATTCCAGCCTTGTTCATCAGTACCTTCAATCATGAAGTCTGTGGGAATATGAATATATTCTGGATATGTGATTTGAGGTTGTGTGTTGTATGTGAAAATGCCTAATCCTACATCTTCAATGAGTTTTCCATCATTCTGGCAGTTTCTTTGCTATGTGCCCTCTTAGTTTGCATTTAAAGCAAACATAATTCTTGTGCCTCTCCAAATTTATCTTCTTCTGTGATAACTTATTGTTATGCACATGGATTTCTTCAAGTTTCTTTCTGAGCATTTCCTTGCAATCTTTGGAAATCTGTTTGATTTAATTGCCTATTGCAGTCTCACTATTTCTTTTGATTTGTCTGTGGACAAAATCTATTTGAGATCTGTTGGTTGTGTTTCTCCCAGGTTTTTGGCTCTGACACCACTTATTAGAAGTGCCAACAGATTTGTGATTAGGGTTAGACCACTTGTTTTCAATGTAGGAATTAGTATTGACCATTTTGTATGAGACTGTGAAAATGGGTGAGTTTGTGTGAATGTGCAGAATAACACAGTGTTTGGCAAAACGAAATTTGGAGAGAAAAGTAACAAGATATAACTGTAAAATATGATCTATATATTAATCTGTTATGTACATAAGTATTTATAGGTTATGGATAGTCACTAATGAAAGGATGCAATGGTTCCTTTATGACCAAAAGTCATACCCTTTCATAGATAACTGTCATGGTCGAATTCCAACCATAATAACCAAAATAACTGTCATCTATGACATGTCAGCAATCCTAGGCAAACAACCTTATTGGTTGTTTTATGTCTTGCATAATAATAAGAAAAATACTGTCTAAAATTAACTTAGGTTTACAGACATTTGGACTTATAATCCAACACTAATCGGAAGCATAATGCGAAAGAATTAAGATTGATGGGATATCTGTTTATGTATATGGTACTAATGATGATGATTAAATTCGAAGATGAAGATGATGCATAAAGAGATGCACTCAAAATACCTCTTCGGTATGGCCATGTGTGTATATATATAAGTTGATAAGTATGAGAGTACTTGTGATCCCGTGAATTGCATGTTTGTTTGCTTTCTGAACGTAATACACATAATTTCACTATTTTATGATCATCGTTTAAAAGTCTTATCCTTGATCCTTCAAATAGATACCAGATATATGAGATAATTCGAACTTAGAACTTGTAAACTTTTTCGAGCAAATCTTTCATTGTTTTTTAATTATGAAAATGAACTTGTTACAAGAAAGGTACACTGTACAAATGTGTGAATGATAATATAATATGAGATTATCCTTTTACACCCTCCAAGCTTGAAAATTCATCGACCTCTTGACCTCCTGATCCTCTAAACAACAATATTGCAAGACTCCCAATTGAGAAATGGATGAAAGACCCAAAACAGTGAGTCACAAATGAACCAAAATCAGTCCCTACAATACATTGCCATCCACCTCCATGAACCCTGTCGAATTCCTACAATCAAATAGTCCAAAAAATCTTTAATTAAATTATATGCCTCAAACTAGTTCAAATGTCAAAAAGTACACGACATATAAAACATTCGTTACTTGTTTAATGACGCGTGCTATTTCAGTGGCTTCGGTTACATCAAAGAAATCAAGTGCTTTAGCCGCGAGTTGAAGTGCATCATCTTGCATGGTTTGAAGCATATCGGTCTCCCCAATCACAGCTTTCCCTTCCAACATTGTTATAGAATTTACCGACACAAAAAATGATAAAAGTGTTAAGAAAGTATTATTGTGGATACGGAAAAGTTGAAGAATATGAGAAATATATATATTCGTTGATGGCGAATTTAGGGGCTTTTTTGAGCCATGTTCATGGATAAATGGATTTCAATTTTATGTGGTTAGCATGCGTGTGACTGGTAGTGAGGAAGTGACTAGTTGGATTGAGCTTTGCCACAAATGAAATGGAGTGGCCTAGATAAAAGCCCATGAAACACAATACATGTGCTGTACCGGTGACAAAGTGAGGAGCTTGCAAGCGCGTCACTATTAATAAAATCTTACCCCCTCCGTCCCAAAATTATTGTTATGAGACAGAAATCACAAAGTTTAATAAAAGTGGGGTACAAGTAGACAATTATTTTGGAACAACCCGAAAAGAAAATGTGGACTATAAATATAAGACGGAGGGAGTAATAACCAGCGACACTAAATTACTATTAATAAAATCTTAATAACCAGCGACACTAAATTAACACATCACATACTACGGCTTAAAAACAAGATATATGAAAGATTAGGATAATATTATCATACTTGATCACTTGATAAAAATGACTAGCAGGATACACACGTATTGCGATGACGGATATCATGTAATTAAAATTTTTGACGAACAATATTTTTTAATAATACGTTTTTCGTGATATTAACTTTATAGATATTTACCCAACTAGACTTATATTTAACCAACGGGTTTTAAGTTGCCATATCTATATTTTCTAAGAATACATAATAAATAATATTCATATTTTACCTTTACATTTGCTTATTTATCTAATTTTAAATTTACAAGTTAAAGCTTTATTAAATGTATGAAAAAATATATTTACACTACGTAGTTGACAAATGATGTTATTATTGAAGGCGTTTGGTGTTTTTCCCATTTGTTGGTCGGTAGGCTCCCATATTTTTGGTGGTTTTACGAAGAAGTCTTTTTCTTATCGTCGGTGACCAATTACAAAACGACTAATCATCAGCTTTACGTGTATTGACAACGAAGTTTTTAAAGGGAAATCGGATGAAACGTGCTCTCATTCAAGTGCTTTATAAATACACTCCTCGAGTATTTATGCTTCAAAATTAAAAGTAACAAAACTATCATTTTCTGTTTACATCATGCATTGAAAACTTGAAAGATAAAACTAACAAGATCTTCTTGAAAAATCTAATATAATAAAAAAGAATACACTTGGAACATATTTGATAATAGTAAGATACCAATCGATCCATTACGATAGGTATTGCGACCAGGAACAAACCTACATGGGCGTCGGGTGACGGGCTACACCTGGGTCACGAAGTATAAAAAACATTCAAAATTGTCATTTTGTGGTATGTGCAACCCCCAAGAATTTTTTGCTACCTTCGTTTCTTACAGTGTAACTTTAATTAGGCCAATAATTCTTTTGTGCAACACATCATTCAAAATCCTAGGTCCGTCCCTGATTATGGCATCTTGCAAAGGTATAATTAATGTTATTTACTTCAAACATCACGTCTTTTGGGATACCCGGTGTATCGATACCATTTGCGATAGCAAATTTCCCTATAAGTACACTTGCTGTGTTTGAGTTTTTCTTCTTCTATGCAAACATTCTCTCCATACATTAGCTAAATAATAACAGTTATGTCAATCTCTATACAAATTTTATGTACATTCTTTTAGATAATCGAAAAAAAAAAAAAAAAAACCCACCACCATGTTTGGATCTGTTATGGTCTCAAAATAGGTCTTCGTCACTTTACACCATGTTGGACTTGTATCCAACTCGACGCCTCGAGGTCTTCATCAATTTATGCAAGGAGGTAATGTGTTGTTTACCCTAATCACTTTTCCTATCTACGTTACTTGCATATTTTGTATATCAAAATTAAAGACGTTGATTCAAAGATTTTCAAGTGATTCAATGACAATACACAAATTTGGTGTAGTTTCTATCAAATGGGTGTATTAATATCGTCTAGTTTACGTCCTCTTTAGATTCAATGTACAACCACAAATTTTATATAGTTTTTTGTTTATTTGTTGCATTATTGTTGTACGAATGTTTTTTATTTTTTATGCTTTTATGTGTAATACAAAATTAATTATTAAAATCTTATTCTGAACATAATTACTTTGTGTTTTGTTTCGCGTACCTACGTATGTCCTTGTTATGATGTGCAATAATTAATGTCTTTTTCATATCCACTAAACCTTTGGTTTTTCGTTTTAGTCACGTCGTTTCATTTAACTCCATTCCACTATATAAGTAACAATCTGTCATTCTCACTTCTAAAATTTATCATCATCATCATCATCCATATCTTCAAAGTTTAAGCATAGTGTTTTTCTCTTCTTCCAATAATCATTCCAACAAAAACAGACGTCTAAGAAATCCATCTCCACCACAATCGCCATCAATGGTGTCCTCAGCATTAACACTAAACATCTTCCCACACGCAAGCGTCTCAAATGAAATTTTGGAGAGACACATAAGAAAGAAAACTTTTTGGATTGAGTAATATAAATACTTAATCAAACACTGAGAGCTAGAAAACAAAAAAGATGATGATGTTATACTAGAGTTGGTCAAACGGGTATACATTCGGAACAAGGAAATTGAAATATGGTAGGAGAAAATAAATGAACATACAAAGCAGATTTACAGTCCTTAATCTTAGAACGCCTATCATCTTATGTAATCGTGTTGTAATGGAATTTCGTTTGTGTTTTAAACATTAATTTACCGCCTCTAGGGTTCTAAGATATCTCACTTTTATTGCTCATAAAAGGCATCGTAATTACTTATAAAAAGTTAACCAAACTTTCATGATTTTTCATTAATACTTTAATTTGTGGTTACAACCGATAAATCAAACATTGAGAAAAAAAGGAAAATAGTCATGTTCTTTAAAAAGGTCAATGATCAAAAATTTGTAAACAACCGTCAAGTGTAGATAACAACAGTCGTGGTCCTTAAACTTCCCATTTAAAGAAGATGAGACAAAGATGTTTTGTTAATGGCGTGGAGTGACGAAGGCCATTCACTTACTCAAAATCTGAATCTTAAAACTTGTAAATTGTATGGGGAGTGTCTTTGTTTATGTATGTTAAAATATAAGTATTGTAGATGAAAACTTAGCATATTTAAAGAAAAAATATTTGAAATGGTCACGAGCATGACACACACGATAAAGGGAGTGTATGCAACGTCACCAAGATGGTGATAGTTTGAATTAAAAACGTAGCAGCAAATTACTCTCGAGATAATCAAAATATCAAATCTACATTGTCAGCGATACACATGATAGCCAACGATACTGCTTTTCCCAATTCAATAATTATCGGGGTTAGTAATTTAAATCATCATATCGACACTGTCAAAATGAATATCTACGATACTAGGCAATAGATAGTATCCCGATAATTTTATCATCAATCTAAATGACCACACATTTGATTAACAACTCCACTGTGAAAGTCGATACCGACGAGATATATCGATATAGGGTTGAGCTTTGATTTATATCGTTGAGATTATTGTGTTAAAACATATAGGGTTAAGTGATTATCGATTGTTATCAGTTAGTATCGATATTTTATTCCCTTTATTCTATTTCTTGTGTTAAAAAGAGACTTGGTTTAGGAGGATGATCTTCATCATAAAATATAATCTGGACGTGACGTAAGATAACCTCATATATAATCACAAAATTACAAAAGGAAACAACTTAAAATCTCGATACAAAATTACCGAAACTAGTCCAACAACTCTTCTGTACTCTTCTTCTTATACTTTCTTGATACAAAATTCTCGATCCATCGCGGAAAGTGACCAAGGTATCGTAGAAGTTTTTCGATTACCGATTTGATTTAAAATTTTTGAAAAACAAGTCAAAAGCGATCTCAAATTAAAGAGAAGTATTTTGGATTGAATAGTATGATTTTTAGAGCATAAAACATAACAAATGTAGAGATGTCGAAGGTTTAATCATCTATGGGGTGTGAAAAAAAGTAAGAAAGAGAGTAAAAAAAAATGTTTTTTCTGAAGTGTTTTTTTTTTTTTTTTTTTTTTTTTTTTTTTTTTTTTTTTTTTTTTTAAATAAAAACTCAAATAGTGCACTTTTAAAACTATTTGGATGAACACGTTTCCTTTTTAAATACATATATTTTTAAAACAATTTAACTTTTTCGGGCAAGCTTGGCTTGAGAGATTATGAAATATTATAGAAGCTTAAATTATTTTGTTGAAAAATAAGCTTTGGTCAAAAAATAATCTTTGTTTGACAAACTAAGATTGTGGATTATTTTACAAAAATAAGTTCTTAAAATAAGCTTTTATAAAAATGATGGAGATTATATTTCATTTTACACTTTTAATCTAAGTAATGCTAGTTTGCCGAACACGACTTAAAGAAGAAAAAAAAGGCACCGGCAACAACAACATCAGTAACAGTAACAACATCTATTTTTGCTTAACATACATTCATCGTGAGCCATCAGAAGGGTGTCACTCTTGCAACAGATGATACCCTCATTTTGGATTTTTCTCCTGAAGTTGTCGGAATTATTCGTAATAATAATGGATGACAGGTGCAAATTGTGCCAAATCCTATATGATCTTTTGGTACACAAAATGCTTAAAGATGCCCGGCTATATGCTTACGGGGAAAAAGCTTATAATATAACATTAACAAGATAATCGAAAATTTCTGAAAGATCTTATTAACGATCAAGTCATCACCGGCAATTCTAAACACTTTAGCACGACAATTATCNAAAAAAAAAAAAAAAAAAAAAAAAAAAAAAACCAGTAACAACAATATCAGTAATAGTAACAACATCTATTTTTGCTTAACATACATTCATCATGAGCCATCAGAAGGATGTCACTCTTGCAACAGATGATACTCTCATTTTGGATTTTTCTCCAGAAGTTGTCGGAATTTTTCGTAATAATAATGGATGACGGGTGCAAATTGTGCCAAATCCTATATGATCTTTTGGTGCACAAAATGCTTAAAGATGCCCGGCTATATGCTTACGGGGAAAAAGCTTATAATATAACATTAACAAGATAATCGAAAATTTCTGAAAGATCTTATTAACGATCAAGTCATCACCGGCAATTCTAAACACTTTAGCACGACAATTATCAAGGTATTAAACATATAGTAAATGGAAACATACGTTAACATGTTCTTAATGCACCGTTCACCAACAAGTAACCATAACAAGACGCAACATTTAATTTGTTGGGCGTAACATGCATGTAGCTTATGTTAGATGCAAGCGATGGAGCATTGGAGTCGCACTAATGGAAAAAAGAACATGCACTTTTATTTGATTTGAAGCTACATGGAGTTATACTCCAAATAATGGCTTTTTGTTTTTAAGACCTGTTAGTTTTGTTAATAATGTTAACTTTAGACCAAGTTGAAGCCTCGAGAACAAGTTGAAATGTGATGATATTCCTTTCATTTAATGCACTTACACATTTCATCAAAGGTAAATCGTACAAAAATTATCATATTTAAAAGTCAATCTGAATTTTTATGTATTCTAACTTTCTTTTCTTCAATTTAAGGTATTATTGCATATAGGAATAATGTTATAGAGCAGGTCCTATTTCAATTTGACCTAAAACCATGTGATACATAAATCATGCTCAACAAAGCTAGATTCTGAGTCAGTGGCTCCTTTATATCATTTGAACTTAAATTTGATAGAATTCGACCCGATCAAACTCGGGAGCATGAACAGCTCAACTACTTTGTATGGCATTTCATATAAATCTTTTTTAATTAAATACCCTGAATCATTGAGCATGCATTTTTCCATATCTTGAGGTCAAAGTTATAATCTCTCACAAGTTACAACGTTGACGTGAAGAAGTAAAATGAACCCCCCCTTTCATACTTCACAAGTTATATGGAAAGTATCGACGATAAATAGAGCATTGACAAGACAAGTTTCCATAACAAATTAACAAAAAAGACCATGAAAATGACAAGCAACAAGACTTCGTTGTTGATTATTTTGGCAACGTTTGCTGTTTTTTGTGCACTTGCTCAAGTGAAAGCTTATTCGAGCTCTTATTGTGGCCCTTGGTCCCGCTGCCAGGGAAAGACGCTCTATTGCCCTTCAGAATGCCCCTCCAGCACCTCCGACAAACCCAAGGATAAAGTTTGTCGCATCGACTGCTATTCACCTAAATGCAAAGCCGAATGCAAAAGTATCAAATCTTTTCCACTTTTTTTTTTACTCAACTGTTGATTACATACAAAAACTGCTCATTATAGGAAGCTACTTCAGTTAGCGGTTGTCCAGACTGTTTATTTTCAATAACCAATTTGCATTTAGTAATACTAAACTCCTAAACATATAAGCAATTTAACAACATTCTTGTCATTTCTATTCTGTTACCTATTTCAAAATGAACGTTTGAATACTTGTAAAGATGTAAGTATGTAACTAACTGAACGACCTGATTAAATGATTTTTTTCTTATTGTAGACCCTAAAGCGAACTGCAATAGCCCAGGATCAGCATGCTACGACCCACGCTTCATCGGGGGAGACGGCATTGTCTTCTACTTCCACGGAAAAGTTAATGAGCACTTCACATTATTCTCTGACTCTAACCTCCAAATCAATGGTCGATTCATCGGCCACAGACCCACAGGCCGAGCCCGTGACTTCACATGGATCCAAGCCTTAGGCCTCCTCTTCAATTCCCACACTTTCTCCCTAGAAGCAACCAAATCCGAAACGTGGGACCAAGAAATCGACCACCTTAAATTCACTTATGATGGACAAACAATCTCCTTACCCTTAGGTGGTCTTTCCACATGGAAATCACCCGATAATGATATTAAAATTGAGAGAACTTCCGGAGTTAATAGTGTGATGGTGATCATACCTGGTGTGGTCGAGATTTTGGCCAATGTAGTCCCGGTGACCGCAGAAGATGACAAAATTCATGGGTACAATGTTCCATCTAATGATTGCTTTGCTCATTTGGAGGTTCAGTTTAGGTTTAGTGGGCTCTCGGACAATGTTGAAGGCGTGTTGGGAAGAACTTATCAGCCCGATTTTAAGAACCCCGCCAAGCCTGGGGTTGCGATGGCTGTTGTTGGAGGTGAGGATAAGTATAAGACTAGCGGTTTGTTGTCGTCTGATTGCGCAAATTGTATCTTTGACTCGGGAAACGTTGGAGTGAAGGAGAATGAGGTGATTGCATTGGATTGTTCTGCTAAGGGATTGTTTCATGGAAATGGGATTGTTTGCAAGAAATAAGGAATGAAGATGTTTGAAGAATGATGGTTTGATCATGAAATAAGTCTTTATATATGATTAATAAATCCTTGTAATTGTTTGTTATAATCTGACTTTCATGTATGATTTTCTGTTACTACTTAAATAAGACTTGGTTTCATGATCCTTGCAACACAGGCTAGAGTTTATAGGTTTAGTATTAACTTACAATTGAACTTAACTGAAGAGCTCCGCTAAGAAATACTTTGAACTAGGCTAAAGCGAAACTTGTCATTCAAAACATGAGTTGAACAATTGCTAACATGTCTATATCATTCGACTATATCACTTGTCATTCTTAACCCATTTTTAATCTTTTCTAGTTAAATTAATTTTCCTTAATTAAAAACATTACATTAAAAGTTTAAACAAAATAAAAATACAAATAATTATGCATTTTGCTTGACATCAAATATGTTCCACTAAATCGGCACAATGGTCTAGATTACTTTGATTTTCGATTAATTCGCTAATGACTTATAACGTTTCTTCGTGAGTTCATACAAGACCATTCTCGCGATGTTATTTCGCTGGATAAAAGTCGGACGATATTGCATTTTTTCTCATTTCTGATCATATTATGTAATATGATGCACGTAGGGCTGAGCAATCCCGACCGACGACCGAAAATGGACCGACGCCCGACTCCAACCGACACTAACCGACACAAACCAACCTATACTCGGATCGGGACTCGGTTTGGTTTTTCCTGCTTGTCAGGACTCGGGTCGGGTCGGGATTACCCGAGGAAACCCAAAGAATACCATACAAACCGGTTTCGTTTCGGGACTCGGGTCGGGAGTCGGGATTACCCGAACTAGACTCGGGTTGGGATTCGGTTAGGAATTTCCAGCTTGTCGGTTTCGGGATGGTTCGGGACGGGTCGGGATCGGCCCGATGCTCAGCCCTAGATGCATGTGTATATCATATTCGTTATTTTCTTGAGAGACACGGGCGGTATTTTTAATTACAGCCCATTTTTTCTTATGCACATCAAAGGCTTGTGATTTTACATCTTTTTTTGTTGCTTCATGCACTTGCTTATACCTTACTCGCTTCGTATCACCCACATTTGGATGTGAAATCAGCTTAAGGTGTGTAGCCCATTCCTAATATATCCCGACCCGTCAGTAAGATAATATTCAAATTTATATGTCACCTTCACAAATGAAACCTCTGGTGCTTTCCTAGCTTTGAGATACATGAACAAAGGCGATTGACGTAAGACGTTGACGCCGTTGTTTTCCTTGAAAACATCAAAGAACGCATGTCAAATCTGTAGTCTTGTGAGGCAACCACTTTCAAGGAAATGAATGGATTCTAACCGTGATCACCACTACAAAATTGACCACAATATGTATTTGGACAATCAGCCCACTTTTCAATCCATACAATTAGCGTTTCCTAACATCCCACAAGACCCATGTTTTTCCTCGTGATATGCATAATATTTTAATATTTCTCGACATCAGTATAAGTACATTTCTACAAAACTCATCTCCATATACTTCCATAATAGCCTCAGAAATATTCAAGAGAACCACGAGAAGTTTTCGCACCTATTTCCAAATATTCATCTAGAGCATAGGAACGGTGTTGTATGCCAACTAACGTATTGCAGAGGTGCAATTCATCAATGCGGAAATACCAATTCTTCCCGCACAATCATTACCTTGTTGAAAATATGGAGAATGATCGGTTACACATTGACTAATGCGTATGAATAGCGATCGCCTCATTCGGAACTACTTACAGAATGTATATCGGTTGTACATTGAGTGTTCGGAAAAATAAGCGGTCACTAGACGATTATAAGCATCAAAACGATCTCTATTTACTTGGTTTCATGTTAATGTGCCTTTTTTATTATTCATGAACTTCACCTTGAGTATTAACAAACATCAACGTCACATGTTTTGAAAACTCAAAGTTAATATTATTAACTTCTATTTCTTCATCAGATGATGTAAATTGCATGAAATGTTTGGAATCCTGATTTGAAAAATGAGAAATATTTATATGGATGACGTGAAAGATGTATTTTAGAAAGTGCTAATAAAAATAAAGGGCATTGAGTTATTCATAGGTAAATAAACATATTTAAGATAAAGTATTTTTTTCATAAATTACACCCATCGGTCAGAAAACACTTGACATTTTTTTTTTGTTTGCTTTCCATGTTGGTCGTTTGCACCACCGTCTTCTCTCAAAACACACACCATCACACATCGTGTTGGTGTTATAACCTTTACGGATGGGAGAAGACATCCGCTCTTCCCTAGTTACGCCCAGTCTTAAGGTATTAATTTTATAATAACGGGAAACATACATACATTAACATATTCTTAATGACTTAAAACGAGTAATCATAATTAGATGCAGTATTTGTTGGGCGTAACATGTGGCTTATGTTAGATGCAAGCGATAGAGTTGCACTAAATGAAAAAAGATAACATGCACTTTTACTTGATTTTAAGCTACATGGAGTTGTACTCCAACTTGTTGCCATTTCTTTTTAAAACCCATAAGTTTTGTAACGTTATCTTGAGATCAAACTGTAGCTTATGTCTAAAGTTTCAATAATATATTTTGTGATGTTTGTTTATTAAGAGTCGTTGAGTCTAAATCTGATCTATATATCTGAATCTGAATTTGTTTCTGAATAGTCTGAATCTGATTCTATTTTAATCTGAATGAGTAGCTGAGAAATCTGAATCTCACTCAAATAAAACTGTATGTTTTCGAAAAATGTTTGAAAATGTTAAACTATCATTTTTTACAGTTTTACATATTAAACTGAATTTTTGCGAAAATAGACTTTCTTTTATGTAAAATAAGAAATTTTATAATATAGTTAATTAAAAGTTAAAAATAATAAAATGAAAAATTCTCAAAGTATACAAGTTGCCCTATGACTGATTACTTTCTATATCATTTTTCTGGTGAGCCTAAACTAGACCGCGGGCAACTGCCACGTTGGGCAACTCAAACCAGTAAGTGACAAGTGTGACTATATCGATTACGAAGTGATGAGTCATAAAGCAACTATGATGAGTCACAGGGCAACCGGTTTACTTTGATATAATAATATGGCAACTGGTCTACTTTAGTAAAATATGTGTCGAACACATGGCGGCACATGGTTGGGTGGTGGAAGTTGCTAAGGCAACCAGTCTATTTTAAGCTAGTAAAAAAAATGATCTAGAAAGTGATCACTGGTCTAAACAACATTCAAGCTCACGATTATTTAACAAAAATAAATGTGTCTGAGTTTAGATTCAACTTTTTAAAACAACTAACTAAATGGTCGGGTTTGACTCAGATATATGAATCCGTTAACCCGAACATTTCAAAATGAAAAATACGAATTATCACATAATCATTATCGTCTTTTACAATTTTTATATGACAAAAAATATGCAATAATTCTATTTAAACGTACCTGTAGTACGCAAGAAAAAGTTGAAAAAAAAATAATAAAAAGAAAAAAGAAACACATTAATTGTTGTTAAGACACCTTCTATCCTTTTTAATTTAGTAAGATGTTTTTGCCGCGCTTACTGGCTTTTAGTGACCGGGAAAAAATAGGCACCCTTAATGCTAATTGCCTTTTACCACCTTAAAAAATAAATAATAAATAAATAAATAAATAAAAATTTGCCCTAAACCTCTTATTCTGTGAGGGTCAGATTAAGAAAGATTTTTTTTTTTTTAAAAACAAACACATTGGTACATCTTTTTGGAAATTGTAATATCATTTAATATAACATTGATCAGTGATCACAATTCACAGCCCTATTAATCATAGTTTATATTCTTTAATAGGATGAGTTGAAAAGATTTTTTTAGCAAGGTAACCAATAACACCTTTTATTGTCAATAAGATAAGTTAGGAAGATCACGACCATTATAATTATTATTTTTTGAATAGCTGATGGTAAAAAAAAAAAAAAAAANAAAGTGTTATCTAACAACGGATTTTGAATCCATTGGTTCCAAGAAACATGAATCTTTCTATTCCTACTAGAAAATCAAAGAAAAGAATAACTAGTAATGTTGTCAAAAAGATCTTTCTGATGCCAGTCCATTTTGCCAAAGACGAGTTGGTTGCGAAACTTCCAAATAACCCAAACAACGACCCCGATTATAGATTCTAACTCCAATTTCCTCGAAGCTCTAATATTCAAATTATCAAGCCACGAAAACACCTCCGTTGAAGAGCTCACTGCATTTGGGTAATGATCGACCCATTTAAAAATTAAATCCCATATGGCTGATGCAAGATCACACGTCCAAAATAAATGATGAGATGTTTCTAGGTGTTTTGAACAAATAGGGCAAGCCAAAGAACTTAATTCAACACCTTTTCTGCTAAGATTCCATCGAGAAGGGATACGGTTTCTAAGAATTCTCCAAACCAAAATGTTCACTTTCTTTGGATTAGATTTACACCAGCGAGTAGAGGGGGCTTCAGATGGGAGGATAAGTTGATCGATGTGAAGCCGAGTATGTTTAACAGTGAATAGATTTTGATTAAGAACATTCCATTGCCACTCATCTGTTGCTTCTCCTAAATGAACATTAGAAACCAAATTTTGTAACTCTCCCAAATGACTTCCTATAGTACCACCTCTTATTGGACGGGACCAATTCCAAATCCATTCACCATTCCCTTTTTCACTAACAAGGCAATCTTGGTTTATTTCTAGATGGAAAAGTCGGGGAAATTTGATTGCGAGAGGAGTGTCACAGATCCATGAATCATGCCAAAACGTAGTACCTGTACCATCATTCACTTTACGTTTAAGAGTGGAGAACGGAATTGTACCTTTTTCATTTAAACTATTGATCGATTTCACAATGCGAGCCCATACACCTGTGCCACTACATTGGGAGTAAAAACAGGAGCCGAGATCCCCCGAATAATTAATAGTTACAGGAGTATTAAAACATTTTCTATGTGTTTTGTTCACTTTGTATTTTATGCCTTAAATTTGAAAAGCTAAGGTAGCATTTATTTTTATTTTATTTATTTTTTATTTTTTTTAATCTTCTTCTTCTTCTAATAAAAGATTTGAGAATTTTGAAAACCCGTTTATATGAAATTATATTTTTCTTTTTTAAAAAAATGAAAAGATTGGTTGGGTGGCGGCGAGAATGGACTGTGGAGGATGACACGAGAGATTAGGTTTAGAATTCTTTCATGTTTTGCAAATCCAACTATTTATTAAGAAAAAAATAAGAAAGAAAAAAGTGAGAAAGGTAGAGTGGACTTTTCAATATTTTAGTTAAAATTGTGAAAATAAAATTTTCACATTTTTTGAAAATTGTTAAAAAAAAATTGTGATTAAAGGGAGTTTTAATTTTTTGATTCTTATATAAAAAAATTTATTTAAAAATGAAATATTTTTCCCAAACTAAATGCAACTTTACTTTCTAATGTTTATCTCAACTTTACTTCTTAAGGCTGGCTGTGCACAGTGGAACTGAAAAACTCGGTCAAGCTTCAAGGTCGACCGATATTGAAATCGGTCTAGACTTATGTGGGTGATGAGTCAAATATCGGTCGAGCAAAAAAATAAAAATAAAATAAAAATAAAAAATCGATCTAAATTATGACCAACTTTGCACATCACAACAATCCAAAAAAAGTTACCGTTTGAATTTTTATTTTATTTTATTTTAATGTTTAAAAAAAAACTTTACCACTTTACAACCTTATAAATACCAACCTCAAACACACTTCTAAACACACAATTTCAAACACAATTCAAACAACTTCTCATCCATATTAATCATGTCAAAAAAAAANAATTTGAATTTCTCATCGGAAAATACCTTCGAATTAACCCGCGTAACACCACCATAAAATCGAGGTATTCGCTTTCGTCCACCCGCTTTTGAATATCCATCACGACTACCACAACCGAATCAAAGTCGTAACCTGTTTAGCGTTAATCGTCCATTTATCCCACCGTATCGTCCTAATATGGATTTTCACCAAGAACCAAGTGGGTCGGTCGTATCATCCTAACATGGATTTCTCGCAGTATTCCCAACCGTATCAAGATTATTCCCCGTTGCGTAGTGCTAATCTTAAAATGGATTTGGAGGATTATATGACAGATAATCCGATTCAATAATACTCGACCCAAAACTATCCGAGTCAAGATGCTTCGATGGGGCAAGGTTCGGGTCACGGTTCGTACCACGGTTCCATGCCTGTTGAAGACGATGACGATGTCGAAGAGATGTTACCCATCAAACCAAAGAAGCCTTCGCGACATGCTACAAAGGCGAAGGACAAAAGAAAAAAGCCCGAACCGGCCAAAAAGAACGAACCATGGACAAAGGCGGAAAAGATCGCGCTTTGTAGAGCTTTCATCCATGTTTCGGAAAATTCCGATAGAGGAAACGCTATCAACAGGCACCGCTTTTGGGAATCGGTGATAGCGTACTTTAAAAATGAAACTGGTTCAGAAACAACATACGACTCGATCACGACCAAATGGAATAATAGGATTCGTAATAGGGTTGGGAATTTTTGTGCTACTATGGATAATATCAAGGATAATCATGGAAGTGGTGAGAATAATGCAGACGATAAAGAAAAAGCTCTTAGAGAGTATCATGTGATTTATGATCATGATTTTATTTTGGAGGATTGTTGGAAAATTTTGAGGCATCATTATGCTTGGAAGAGGGAGGTGCCTGCTTTCAGATCGAATAGTCGGAAGAAAACAAAGGGTTCTACAACTACCTCGGGGTCAACACAAGGTCCCTTGAATTTCCAAGACGTGGATGATTCTGATGATGAGGAAGAGACTAGAGAATCACGACCACAAGGTCGTGACGCAACCAGGAAGAAATCATTCTCCTCCTCTCGTGATCCACCATCATCACGGACAAATTCACTAGCTAAGACCTTTTTCAAGTTCAAGTCGTCAAAACCGTGGAAAAATAAGGACATGGAAGAGTCGTGCTTGAAGTTGAAGAAAAAAGAGCTAGCAATGAAACAAGAGAAGTTAACCTCCAACGACAGCAAGTGGAAATCATGACCCAGTTCAGCAATCAACCTAAATTTGCCCGTACGACAACGAAATGAACTTTTGCAGCATAAGGCACAAATCAAGGAACGCTACAAGTTAGATTATTAGTTTAAGTTTTTTACTTTAGTATTGTAATGTTTAAGTTTTTAACTTAGTATTGTAATGTTTTTATTTTTAATGAATTTTAAATTTGTTGTTAAAAAAAAAAAAAAAAAAAAAAACTCTTAATTGATACGACATGCTATTTTTTCCATTCATTCCCTTTCAGGATCAGTCGTGGTCTTCCAAACTTTCCGATGGTATGGACGAATCCCTCGCTTCATCTAAATGTGTAGCCGCACTTAAAAGCCAAGTACTCTACCGTTGAGTTAGCAACCCAAATAGAAAAAGGGGTATGTAGATACAATCAGAATAAAAAAAAAAATTCTTAAATCAAAGCATTAATCTACGAAATAAAAAAATAGAAAAAAAAATTCTAATCTATTTGGAACATAAAAATGACTAAATTAGATGAAAAAAATGCCCTATGAAAATAAATAAAGAAATGTAAAAAATGCTAGACCATCCCCTATTTCTATGTTATACACTTTTTCAATAAAAAATCCGGGTATCAAATCCAACGAACCCATCATTTGAATCAACAGGTAAAAAATAAAACCTATGGGACGGAAATAAATAGAACTACTTATCACGATGAATTATATTTGTTCGATACAATGTTGTCAATATAAACGTTAAGAAAGGAATACGATGAAAAAAAACAAGAGCTTAAATTGAAAGAATAGTAAAAAAGGGACTTGTGTTGGATTGGCACTGCATATACATATATACTAAAATTTTTAGTTTAGATGGAGAATAAACAAAGAAGAAGTAGAAAAAGTAATGAAAAGTTTATCTTGTGTGTTTATGCGCTCTTTATCATTATTCACACTTATGAATTAGGGAACTACAATGTCAATAGTAATTAGTAACTAATTAAGGTCGCTGTCATTTAGAATTCTCGAATTCCCTGAGACCTGATGTGCAATTGAAGAACAAGTTTAAAAACACAAAAGCTGCAATTAAAAACTGGTATAGAGAGGTGAAACACAGTAAGGATAACCGGAAGAGAGATATTCTTAATCGTCTCGAAGAATTTGATAAAAACATTGAATCAGGATCTGTTGAAGTGGGTGAATTGCATCAACATTCTGAAGACCTTATTCAAATTTATAAGCCGGAGCAAATGAACCTTAGATCTCTTAGACAGCGTGCAAAATGCAAATGGGCATCTTTGGGTGATGAAAATTCACGCTTATATCATTGTTACATCAACAGTAGAAGGCGAAAACAGTTGGTTCATGGAATTTCAGTAGCTGGAACATGGGTTACGGATCCATGTGAAGTTAAAAATCAATTTTTCCAATTTTTCTCAAAGAAGTTTTCAGATTCTTCTTCAGCCAGGCCTTCATTTAGGAGCTTTGGATTCAGGAGGCTCTCAGAACATCAACGACAAGAATTAGAAAAACCTTTCTCATGTGAGGAGGTTAAGGCAGCTGTGTGGAGTTGCGGTGGGGACAAAACCCCTGGTCCTGATGGCTTCTCGTTCATGTTTATTAAAAGATTCTGGAATGTGGTAAGTAATGACATTATGGCGTTTTTAAAATTTTTTGAGAAAGGTGCAGGCTTGGCAAGGGGATGTAATCCAACTTTTATTTCATTGATTCCTAAAGTTTGTGATCCAATGACACCGAACGACTACCGGCCCATAAGTCTTTTAGGCTGCCAATATAAGATTTTAGCCAAAGTTCTCGCTAATAGACTTGCTCTGGTATTACCGTCCATCATCAGCAACTCACAGTCAGCCTATGTTAAAGATAGGCAGATAATGGATGGACCTCTTATCGTGAATGAGTTAATTTCTTGGGCTAAAAGGGTCAAGAAACAAATGTTGATATTCAAAGTAGATTTTGATAAAGCGTTTGATTCCTTGAACTGGAACTTTCTCGACAATGTATTGGATCAAATGGGTTTTGGAAGCACGTGGAGAATATGGGTTAAAAGTTTCTTACAATCCGCAACGGCCTCAATTATAGTTAATGGTTCGCCAACTGATGAATTTAAATTTCAAAAGGCGTTCGACAAGGAGATCCCTTAGCACCCTTCTTATTTATAATCGCCGTGGAAGCTTTAAATGTAGCCTTGATTAAAGCTAGGTCCAAAGGTATCTTCAAAGGAGTTCAAGTTAGTCCCCACAGTACTCCTATCACTCACCTACAATTCGCAGATGACGCTTTATTTCTTGGAGAGTGGTCGGAGTTAAACATATTGAATTTAATCAGAATTTTGAGATGCTTCAATATGGCTTCGGGCCTGAAAATAAACTTTTCTAAAAGTAAGCTGTTGGGTGTGGGCGTGTATCCTGAAGAAGTTTCTCGCTTGGCTCAAAAAATCAATTGCTTGGAAGATAAACTTCCTTTTACATACCTTGGGTTACCGATTGGTTCTTCTATGAGAAAAGTTGAAAGTTGGAATCCAGTCATTCAGAAGTTTCATAATAGACTTTCGGACTGGAAAGCAAAAAACATGTCGATTGGTGGGAGAGTTACACTTATAAAGTCCGTCCTTTCACACTTGCCATTATACTTCTTCTCTTTATATAAAGCTCCATCTGCTGTTCTTAAGATGTTAGAAAGTATCAGATGTAGATTCCTTTGGGGTGGTGACAGTGAAAACAAAAAAATTCATTGGGTTACGTGGAATCAATCAATGGCTAAAATCAAGAGTACGTGGTGGGCTCGGATTTGGTAGCCTAAAAGCCTATAACCTTGCTCTTCTAGCCAAGTGGTGGTGGAGAGTTCGTGTTGACAAGGACTCTCTTTGGGCATCTGTGATCAATGATATCCATGGGAACCTTGGAGGTACAAAAGATCTCAGGTATATGCCTCAATTTAAAGGAGTGTGTGTAGAACGATTAATTACTTTAGTTGTAGCATTAGGTTTATCAGACTTTTATGTATTATGTATTATGGGTCGAATGGGTTAAACCCATTACCAAACGCCCCAATGACAGTTACAAAACAGTTAGTATCTATTATGTAATAGTTGTGTCTATTGGGATGAAACGTTGCAACTCTTTGGAGATAAACACAACGTTTCACAACTTATATATATCCCAATAATGTAGGAATTTGTAACACGTTTTACCTTTATAAAGTTTGTATATCAAGTCGTTATTATTTTATCTTTTACTTCTAAACATTCTGCACACCACATTCACCAACGAACACAATGAAACCAGAACCCAATTCGAACAGAGATTGGTTCCACAAATCACCTGTGAAACCGAACCAACAGTGGTATCAGAGCGCATGTTCTGATTCCTGGAAGGAACCAATCGAAACTTTACCCGATATCAGACAAAACAAATCACCCTCTGTCCGAGAACAATTCCATGCCGAGAGCAGTTACAATACGAGGGACAGGAACAAGAGAAAGATCTCTCCAGAGGCAAAAAGGTTATTGAAAGAAAAGATGGAGGAGATTATCAGTTTCAACGCTAGGAAATTGAAGAACAATAAAAAAGAAGTGGGAGAATCAAGTAAATCAAAGGATCGTAGGCCAAGATGCTTCATATGCCGAAAGCGTGGGCATGTTTGTAGAAAGTGTCCACAACGAAAACATTGTTTGATCCCTACCACTCCTATCGAAACAGTAAGCAATCTTTCACCCCCTTCGATTTATGATTTGACTAGTAATGAACAACAAGGGTTAGAAAAGGCATTATATCAAGAAAGGGTTCATGTACTTGCTGATTATATGATAGAAGGAACTGATAGGAATGGTTGGAATAGTATTTGGTATATAAGTTCAGCCTATAAACATCACATGTCTCCCATGAAACATTTGTTTAAGAGATTGCATAAAAGGTTTAAGGTAGAAGGCGTTGAGGAAGATGAGAAAAAATTCATCTTCTCATACGGTGTAGGAGAAGCGATTGTAGGCACTAAGAATGGGGATTTGTTGATATCTAATGTTCTATATACTCCGGAAATTACATTGAATATTTTAAGTTTAGAACAATTGCAAGATCAAGGCTTTATCATAGATTATGGGACAGATTCTTGTGAAATTAGATATATGTTTGATAGTTGGGAAAGTAATGCAAGTGGTGATATAGAAATGAAAGACCAAGATGACAAGGAAATAATTGCACAACACAATAGTTTCTTAGAAGATTATTTCAAGTCGTTAAGTATGGAAGAAGAGTGTTCTTTAATAAAAGGTTTAGAAGATCTCAACGTGGATAAGAGTGAAGAACATGACTACTTGGATCAAGATTATATGAGTCTTAATGGAACATTATATGCAATGAAGGTTAATAGCTTTCCTAGACTCGTTTCATTCTTGAATTTGATTAAGATAGATAGATTGGTGTACACAAACTGGGAGATATTGAGCAAAAGGTTTATTGAGATGCTAGAATGGTTCTACATGGGTTTTATGAGACAAAGTATATTAGGAAAAATGCCACCCATTATTGGGGTGACAAAAGTAGATTTGCTTGGATTGTACAAGATTGTAGATGAGATGGGAGGTTATATGAATGTCACCTTCAACAACAAATGGGACATGGTTGCTAAGATATTGGGATTAACAAGTGAAGAAAGAGATTCAGTCAAAGAGTGTTATAAAGAGTACATAAGTTTGGTGAAAATATACTATGAGGAAGCATTAAGAACAAAGCAAGGAAAGGCAGAAAGTGATGAAGATGGCAAAGATGTTGCAGATACCAAACCACAGCCTGATGCACAAGATATGGAAGAAGACATAGTCGAATCACCCAAGAAAAAGTTCAAGACTGGATTGGAAGAAAGTGAAGAAGCGTACAAGTCGGCAATTTCAGAAGAAAGTAGTGAAAGTGATGACTTTATTGTCATTGTTTGAAGAAGAAGCACCATTCAGCAGCAAGAAGGATCAACAACTAAGTAATTAGGGAGGAAATGTAGAACGATTAATTACTTTAGTTGTAGCATTATGTTTATCAGACTTTTATGTATTATGTATTATGGGTCGAATGNAAAAAAAATTTATACTAGTATTTAAAGTATTTGTGTTTGAGGGGCCTAATTTTTTGTACCGAACAGGGCACCCAAAATCCATGGGACAGCCCTGCTTTTATGTATTATGTATTATGGGTCGAATGGGTTAAACCCATTACCAAACGCCCCAATGACAGTTACAAAACAGTTAGTATCTATTATGTAATAGTTGTGTCTATTGGGATGAAACGTTGCAACTCTTTGGAGATAAACACAACGTTTCACAACTTATATATATCCCAATAATGTAGGAATTTGTAACACGTTTTACCTTTATAAAGTTTGTATATCAAGTCGTTATTATTTTATCTTTTTACTTCTAAACATTCTGCACACCACATTCATCAACGAACACAATGAAACCAGAACCCAATTCGAACAGAGATTGGTTCCACAAATCACCTGTGAAACCGAACCAACAGTGGTATCAGAGAGCATGTTCTGATTCCTGGAAGGAACCAATCGAAACTTTACCCGATATCAGACAAAACAAATCACCCTCTGTCCGAGAACAATTCCATGCCGAGAGCAGTTACAATACGAGGGACAGGAACAAGAGAAAGATCGCTCCAGAGGCAAAAAGGTTATTGAAAGAAAAGATGGAGGAGACTATCAGTTTCAACGCTAGGAAATTGAAGAACAATAAAAAAGAAGTGGGAGAATCAAGTAAATCAAAGGATCGTAGGCCAAGATGCTTCATATGCCGAAAGCGTGGGCATGTTTGTAGAAAGTGTCCACAACGAAAACATTGTTTGATCCCTACCACTCCTATCGAAACAGTAAGCAATCTTTCACCCCCTTCGATTTATGATTTGACTAGTAATGAACAACAAGGGTTAGAAAAGGCATTATATCAAGAAAGGGTTCATGTACTTGCTGATTATATGATAAGAGGAACTGATAGGAATGGTTGGAATAGTATTTGGTATATAAGTTCAGCCTATAAACATCACATTTCTCCCATGAAACATTTGTTTAAGAGATTGCATAAAAGGTTTAAGGTAGAAGGCGTTGAGGAAGATGAGAAAAAATTCATCTTCTCATACGGTGTAGGAGAAGCGATTGTAGGCACTAAGAATGGGGATTTGTTGATATCTAATGTTCTATATACTCCGGAAATTACATTGAATATTTTAAGTTTAGAACAATTGCAAGATCAAGGCTTTATCATAGATTATGGGACAGATTCTTGTGAAATTAGATATATGTTTGATAGCTGGGAAAGTAATGCAAGTGGTAATATAGAAATGAAAGACCAAGATGACAAGGAAATAATTGCACAACACAATAGTTTCTTAGAAGATTATTTCAAGTCGTTAAGTATGGAAGAAGAGTGTTCTTTAATAAAAGGTTTAGAAGATCTCAACGTGGATAAGAGTGAAGAACATGACTACTTGGATCAAGATTATATGAGTCTTAATGGAACATTATATGCAATGAAGGTTAATAGCTTTCCTAGACTCGTTTCATTCTTGAATTTGATTAAGATAGATAGATTGGTGTACACAAACTGGGAGATATTGAGCAAAAGGTTTATTGAGATGCTAGAATGGTTCTACATGGGTTTTATGAGACAAAGTATATTAGGAAAAATGCCACCCATTATTGGGGTGACAAAAGTAGATTTGCTTGGATTGTACAAGATTGTAGATGAGATGGGAGGTTATATGAATGTCACCTTCAACAACAAATGGGACATGGTTGCTAAGATATTGGGATTAACAAGTGAAGAAAGAGATTCAGTCAAAGAGTGTTATAAAGAGTACATAAGTTTGGTGAAAATATACTATGAGGAAGCATTAAGAACAAAGCAAGGAAAGGCAGAAAGTGATGAAGATGGCAAAGATGTTGCAGATACCAAACCACAGCCTGATGCACAAGATATGGAAGAAGACATAGTCGAATCACCCAAGAAAAAGTTCAAGACTGGATTGGAAGAAAGTGAAGAAGCGTACAAGTCGGCAATTTCAGAAGAAAGTAGTGAAAGTGATGACTTTATTGTCATTGTTTGAAGAAGAAGCACCATTCAGCAGCAAGAAGGATCAACAACTAAGTAATTAGGGAGGAAATGTAGAACGATTAATTACTTTAGTTGTAGCATTATGTTTATCAGACTTTTATGTATTATGTATTATGGGTCGAATGGGTTAAACCCATTACCAAACGCCCCAATGACAGTTACAAAACAGTTAGTATCTATTATGTAATAGTTGTGTCTATTGGGATGAAACGTTGCAACTCTTTGGAGATAAACACAACGTTTCACAACTTATATATATCCCAATAATGTAGGAATTTGTAACACGTTTTACCTTTATAAAGTTTGTATATCAAGTCGTTATTATTTTATCTTTTACTTCTAAACATTCTGCACACCACATTCACCAACGAACACAATGAAACCAGAACCCAATTCGAACAGAGATTGGTTCCACAAATCACCTGTGAAACCGAACCAACACTTTGGCATCTTTCTAGCTTCACGTATCATATAGGAGTACTTATAAATAACATGGTTTTTTGTTTGAAGTAGTTCCATAATATCTCTTCATTTTTTTGCTTTTAGAAGCTGTAAAAAGTAATTTGTGAAAGGAAAAGGAACGGTAAGAAGACCCTAAGGCCGTCATTACCATTTGCAGCAATTACACCTGAAGCATCATCATACCACGGCGGCAATTGACTCCCATCACCATTGTCGCATTGTACCTTATTCCTCTCTCAAGTGACCGATCCTCTCTCAAGTGACCGAGTCGCCGACTTTTCACCATCCGTCTTACACTTAGTCACTCAGGTAAAAACTCAAACCCATCTTTATCCACAACACACACCATAATTTATTTAAGAAACAATAATTCCAGCCATCAAATATCAATAGAAAAACATCTAACCACTTCACTTAGTAGCCCACTTTGAGGTTTTTGGTTCGAGTCTGGTTGATGCAAATATCTCATTGTATTTAAAAACTGGGTTTGCAACTCTGCATGCTACGTGCACAAATTGATGGATTCGGTCTAAATGGTTGGGCATATACCAATCTGGTGTGGTCTTGATTCTTGAATGTTTGTTTGTAAACGTGACATGATTGTTTAGTATAGCATATGAATTGCAATTTTGTTGTATTTTTCTGTTTGCCGTAAATGACTGCTTTGTTTTCAAATTTAATTTAACAAAATGAGTACTTTAAAAAGAAATTAAAGAAACATAACATGTTTGAAAATTCTAACCAAAAACCATCTCTTTGAAACAATGTTATTTATAATCTACCAAATCAACGTAACCTGTCATACTTTCATGATATATGATGTCTTGATTTTACATTATTCCAGATTCCGGCCACAGACGTTCAATATTAAAAAACAAGATAGTTTTGCTTTTCTTTTTCCATCTTAACGTATTCTCCATTCAATTTAACGATTTTTATTCTTCTTATTTGTTACTAGGTACGTATAATAATAAAATTATGATAATGTTCATTAACTTACAGAATGCAAATAGTTAATAACATACATGCTTCACGTGAAGTCGAGAATGCATTATGAAGTCACATTAGTAAGTGTTCGAGTGTGATGAATAGTTAATACACTTTATGAAGTCGCATGTTGACGACTCTTTTAGCGATGTGTCTTTCCATGTCGCATTTTTAACGACTCAACTTGCGATATGTTATAGAATGTCGCAAAAGTAGCGACACAATTTGCGATACATATTGCGACAAAATTATTTTAAATTTACTTGCGACGTTATAAGCGACCCAGTTTGCCACAAGGAAATATTAAAGTTGCTAATTGTGTCGCTGCAAATAGTTAATAACATACATGCTTCATGTGAAGTTGAGTCATGCACGCTTTCTTGTATTGACTAATGGATTAAAGTTGAATGTGAATGCATTAAAGTGTATTCGAGAATGGGGTCGGGATTTTTTTTAATTAAAACTAGGAAGCGAGTGTGATGAGTAGTAAGTGATCTGAAGTGGACGATGTTGCGACGCGGGCAGAGCAACATCGTTTGGACCTGGTGACTCATGGGGGTGATGGTCACGGTGAAGAAGGGAGGTGGAACACATTGAGGGTTAATGAAAAAAGAAAATAGTGCATGAGTATGGGCTGACCCTAATTTAAAGATGTGCATTATTGAAAAATAACCAACTAGGCAACTAGTACTACTGCCATGCATGCACACGTTTAGTAACTGACTACATGTTCACATGTTTATAGTACTTGTTGCGTAATATTAGAATAGCAATTTATTTAATTGTCTATTTAACTGTACTTGGTGGATAAGGCCCTTTCAAAGTGTGGTCTAGCATATCAAAAGTAGGGCAAGGAGTGTGGTCTAGCATATCAAAAGTAGGGCGAGAAGTGACTGATCTAGGCATACCCTTAATCTCATCTTTTCAGAGGCGGGTGGGTAACGGTGAGTCTATATGTTTTTGGGACGATGTTTGGCTTGGTTCTAGCTGCCTTTCTCATATGTTCCCGAGATTATTCGAGTTGGAAACGGACAAACTTTGTAAACTTAAAGAGAGGTGTTCAATTTCGGATGGAGTGACGGAATGGAAATGGGCTTGGAGAAGACAAATTCGAAGTGGAAGAGAGCAAGAAGAATTATCCAGTTTACTGAGCATCGTGGGGAATAGTTCTCTGACTAACGATGATAGGGATGGTTGGAGGTGGTCCGTACCTGTCAAATCTCTTCGAGCTGCTCTTGACGAAAAAATTCTCCCTACATCTTCGGAAACAAAATGGTCTTCCCTTGTTCCTAAAAAAGTGTGTGTATTCATATGGAGAGCTGAGAAAGATAGACTTCCTACCCGTCTAAATTTAGATAAAAGGAATATAGACTTGGACTCATTGCTTTGCCCATTTTGTGAAGATTCCTGTGAAGATTTAGAGCACTCGATGATAGCATGTGCTCGAGTCAATTCTGTGGGAAAAAATATTCTTATGGTGGAATTTTCAGATGCCGGTTGAGATTAATATTCATGCTCTTCTAAGTCTCGTTAGTGATATGAGTGATCACAAAAAGAAGATGTTTCACCCATTTCAACTCAAGTGCTTCGAAGCTGTTATTTTTACTGCAGCATGGGTTATTTGGAATGCTAGGAACCGAAAGATATTTTCAAGCATCGATCATACCACTGAATGGTGTTTTTCTGAGGTCCAAAGGCACTCATTTTGTTGGATATCAAGTCGTGGAAAAGTGAACCTTAACTGGGACGAGTGGGTTGCGAATCCATTTAGCTCTTGCATCCCTAATCGTGCTCTTTGTTAAGTGGGTCGTTGGTGCTTGTTTTTTCTTTTTAGTTGTATCCATATAGCTTCTCGCTAAATGATTTTTGTGTTGAATAAAATTTTTGCTGCTTCAAAAAAAAAAAAAAATTTAGTTGACTCGGTTAACTCGTTCAGCTATTCTTTTACCAGAAAGCAATGCGAGATCAGAGTCAATTCGTGTTTCGATAGTAGGAGCAGAATTTGAGGACGGCCACATTAGTGCTCTATCAGAAGAAGGGAAATTGGCCATAAAATGAATGAATCCATATCATATTAGTATCATCTGACCTTGATTTTGTTATATTATTCCAAAAAACAAGTTTAATGCATCCCTAGCATGTTAAATTAATTTAATTATCACTATTATTATATAAAACTTAAACATCGATACGTATAATCTACTTTGGCGATTCGTCAAAGCCGGTCCAATATATAACTGAAATAAGATTTTCAAGAAAAGATGTTTATTTAATCAAGAGCTGATTAGGAAGACAGGAACTTATTAAGCAAGAAACCAGCAGCTGGTGACGTATGAGTTGCATATTAGCATCTTAATATATACTCCGTATCTGTTTGTTTTTGTTTGTGCATGTACGTGTAAATTAATATTCTTAATATATTGGTTAAATAAACACAAGCTATACTCTTAAATCAAAACTAGTACCGCACATGTCTTCCTACTGTGACACGAGCCCACTGCAATTTTTATACCGACATTTTCATTAAATTAGAAAGGTGGAAAAAAGAGAAATACTACAACGTGATATCACAAGATGATTTTGGATCACAAATCTAATCGAATCAATTGGGTTTAAAAGTTCTATTATTCCTATTAACAATCTATAATATGTTCCTTGTAAAAGTAATATTCCTATAACCATTAATTTGGACTCTTTGGAATCATAAGAACAAAATTATATTCAACCTCAGCGGCACCATAAAGAGCTTATCTTCAACGATATAAAACTTTTTCCGTTTAACTGGATCTCGGGTATAAGTAGCAAAGTCTCTTTTAATTGGATAGACTGATTTAGTAATCCTCATAAGTTGTAACACTTTATGCTATTCTTTGTAGTATCCTTTCTAGCGTCTTGCTAATCTATTTCAACCGCCGTTCAAAATAAAAAATTAACAATCTAAGGGTACGAGAAAATCTTGATCATCCAATAGAGTGCCTTTCCGAAAAGATTTAAGTCATTCAAAGCACACTCGATTCTTAAATCTCCAATTAATTCAAGCCTTAGTTGTGACAACCCACTGCACTAAGTTCCTAAGTATGAACCATGCAAGGTTCAGGAAAAAGCAAACTACGTACCAAAAAAAAAAAAAAAAAAAAAAAAAAAAAAAAACTACACCAAATCTTGTATGTATGAATACAAATTTAGAAAAACGGGAAAGTGATATGTACACCACTAAAAGTGGGTGCATACCACTGATCCTGCATCTGGATGGTACTGTGTGGCATTAGAGTGGCATTCTGACCGACACGAAACCGACTGAAACCGACACGAAAATTAAACAGGGTTCGGGTTGAGCTAAATAGATTTCGGGTTAGGTTTGGGTCGACATATTAACCGTTTATTAAACAAGGTCAGGTTCGCGTTGGGAATAAAATAAACAGGTCGACCGCCAACCCGTTTAAGATTTTTTTATTAATTAAAATTTATTTATATTTAATTATATGGGTTAAAGGGTCGACCCGCTAACCCGTTTAACCCATTTAACTAGTGTTATGTGCTAACTTTTGTATATAAAATGGGTTAAATGGGTCAACCTGACACCCATTTAACCTATTCAACCCGTGTAACCTATTTAATCTTTCAATCCAAGTATATATACGGTTTAAATGGGTCAGGTTCGGGTTACGTGTAAACAGGTTAGGGTTGACGTAGCTGACCCGATGATTTAAATGGGTCAGGTTCGGGTTGGGGTTTTCTGACCCGCCAACCTGACAACCCGAACCCGACCCGAATTGCCACCCCTAGAGTGCATCATCAGTGTAATTTAATGGTGTGCACACCACTTTTAGTGGTGTACATATCACTTACCTAAAAACTAGGTGGTCTAGTGATCCAGTGGCAAAAGACTTGTGACTAGCACGTATCACTCAAATGTGTTAGGTTTCAATTTTAATTTATGCTTGGTGCAAACATCTTTCAAGTGACCACGCCAAACTCTTTTAAAAGGTGATCTTTACCTGGTTTGAATTTGTGACACGATGGTTTTAAACATCATGAAAAATCGACCAAAAAGTAAAAAATCATTATTGCCAAAAAAGAATAAAAAACAAAAATGCCAACAAACCCTAAAGCAGGCGGTCGAACACTAAATGTTGGCAGTTGGCACAACTTAATTAGTCATGCCATATATAATTCTCTGCCTGTTAAACGATACTGATATATTAAATGAGTCTCCATTAAAAAAGGTTTCTTTTGTTGGAACTTGCTTGTAAGGTTGTATACTTGTTTGTTTGCGAATGGGATTAGAAAAACGAATCATAGATAACCTTACGTACTGTTTTACTAAAAGTTACGCTAAAAGAAAATAAGCTAGCAAATGCATTTACTTTAGAGTATGTGTTGTGGCCTGTGGCTCGGTACGGGCTTCGGCAAGGAAGGTTGGCTTCGAGTCTTCGACATGGGGTCATCATCACCATAGCACCTCCGTTAATTAGCATTTGGGGTTCGGTGCGGGACAGTGGGAGAGGTCGGCATGCATCCAATAAATATATATTGTAGTTGAGAAAATGGTTAGTATTAATAATCTAAATAACGTCGAGCATCAATCATACAATTGAATTTCAAATAGATATAGGAAGTGTAATTGGCTTGAGTGTCAAACCCTCTTAATGCTATTTCCTCCCTGAGTTGAACCAATCCGACCAGCTCTAACATATATAAAACTACATATTTTGATACTCCCTCCGTCCCAAAATTATTGTCCAGTTTGAATTTTCAAAGTCAAGCTGGTTCTACTTTGACCATAAATATATTGTTTTTATTATATAATACTTGATGAAAAATTATACCATTGAAAAGTACAATTCATTTATATATTTTGCATCAAATATTATATAACACCCGCAAAAAGATTTAAGGTCAAAGTTGAAGAAGCAAGACTAAAAAAGTCAATAGTGGACAATAAATTTGGGACGGAGGGAGTAGTATATATGTAACTTTCAGTCAATTGTATGGCAAATAGCACGATATGACGAATCAACAGTATATTATGCAATACCTGACAAAAAGGTCAAAACATAGGGCAATAGAAAAATCGAATTATGAAGAAAAACTCCTCATGTATTACATATACGAGTTGATCGTGGACCACATCCTTATATTTGGTTTACTCGATATCTACTAACTTTTTTAACATAAAATATAAACTCGAAACTACTCTGGTTGAACAGTAGCTTTCCGCGCTAAAAATAATAAAATGAACAATTACTCGTAATACATTGACAGATAGACTTATAGAATACTTATAAGAATTATCATGTGTAAATTAAATTACTGTAAATAGATAATACTTGTAGTAAAAGCATATGTGATTAGTTCTGTTTCCAATGACAGCTATCGTTTTTTTTTTTTTTTTTTTTTTTTTTTTTTTTTTTTTTTTTTTTTTTTTTTTTTTTTTTTTTTTTTTTTTTTTTTTTTTTTTTTTTTTTTTTTTTTTAGTAACCATGGTTTCCGATTTTTAGGTCCATTAATTCACAGGGTTTCGTTTATCGTTGAGATGCTTTTCTTTTGTTCATGTCTTTTTGTAATAAGTTAAAGATCATTACTTTGTAAATTACATAAAATGGTATATATTGCAACGTGATGTTTCTTGAGATCTTATGGAGATGGATTATGCAAATTTCGTGGTTTCAGGTTTAACAATAAATCACTCAGATTTGCTACATATATATTTATTTTGCGTCGTAGTGCTTAAATATAGTATACTGGTTATTCTTTTTAATAAAACATATAAAGAAATGCTGACATGTTAGTCTTCTTTTACTTTCTTCTTTTAGACTAATTTAGTGAAGGAATATGATGAATTTGGGTCCATTGATTACAACCATTTGTCGTTCTCGATGAATTTGGGGTCCATGGATTACAAACATTTGTCGTTCTCGTTTAGTTTCTTAAAAACTAGATATTATGTTATCGCGTGTTGTGACGGAGCTTTTTGGATCCGATCTACAAATATCTGATAATTTTAGTTTGATATATATTTATAAAATTGTGACAACAGAAAATATAAGAGGCAAACAAAATTAACGAATCAAGTTCGAATAACTTTTGATTTCTCTAATGATAGATTAAAACAAATTTGTTTAAGATGTTACGGTGTTTTTATTTTTTTAGGTTATATATGTTACATCGTTATTGGTTTCTGGAATTGGTTTCTAAACCAAATTTTGATTTATTTGAGCGCATGAACTTGACATGTAACACATTCAATAATACTTATGCATAGACATATACCAAAAACAATTCCTGAATTCATAACCAAAATGTATGAATAATCCAAAATTAAACAAATACATAAATCAGATACAAAAATAATTCTGTGTTGCAAAATACATAGTTTCAATAAGAACTACTCACTTTACATTCAAGTTCATAAATGATAAAATATATATTATCAAATTTGGATGCTCCATAAATACTACTCCGTAACAAGTTTTTCTTGTAGTCCTTGCATGCAGACATATTTCCATGCAAATCAAACATGTAACCACCATACTGAAAATCTACGTAGCACGTACAGAATATAGAAGTTATTTATTTAATGATTTATGGTTTGTGTGGTTGTGCTTTTGGATGCTAAATTTGAGTTTCTAGTCATAATATGGTATTTGCTTCAACTTCTAGTGGAACTTCATCACTTACGTTGCTCCACTATCATCCCTTTTGCCGTTCTTAAATTCATGATTATGACGTTATAATCAGTACAGCTTGAGATTTCATTATTACAGGTTTATACTAATGCCTTGAAGATTTTGAGATTTATGGTCAGTAACTTTTCGTCAGTTAGCAACAATTTGTATCGATAGTTTAATGTGCTCATGACATGGTAAGTACACTTCTGTAAAATTTGTATATTTTGTTTTATATATGCTTTAAAGTGCTCATTAAATTAATGGATGCTTTAATGTATATTTTGTTTCACACTAACTTATGATACGCTAAAATATGTTTGGTGATATACTAATAGGAAGGTAACGGTAAGAAGAAAAACTAAAATGAGAAGAATAAAAAGAATTTTTAGTCACACATTTCAAATAAGAGAGAGATTTTAAAAGAGAGATGCATCTATTTTAATATATACAATCTTTTATAATCTCTGACGTATGGACCGTTTGGTATTTTCTTATTGTATGTACTTATAATGTATAGTATATGGACTTTTTTGGAATGCACATTGATTGTCATATATTGCGTTTAGAGGTTATCTTGAGCCAAGGTTGCACCAACATGAGATGAAAAGCTGGAGAAGAGATGTCTACACAAAGTGAATAAGATATGTCTACACAAAGTGGCATGTAAGCATTGAATATGGGTGAATAGTTGGCCTTAATAGTTTGCCTCCACCTATTGTGGTATACTTGGAGATACCCTATGTTGTTTTGCATATGAACATGGTTGTTTCGCCCAAAATGGTAGAATCAGGTATCAATAGTTCTTACCCAAATCTTCTGGTATACTATTTTTTTTATTGTCGTTGTTACATTTGTTCTTGTTTTAGACGATATGAGTATAACTGATGTGTTAAGCCTTTATATTTGTGAGGTATTAATCTTTTATTGACCTTAAATTAACACGTTTGCATGTGCTATTTAGCAAGACATAGCAGCAGCAAGTCTATCGACCACGAGACCAAAAACAACAGAAATGATGCTTACAACAATACGCTCATCATATATGTTCAAAGGTTATGTTGAGGCATAGTTGCACCAACATGAGAAGAAAGCTGGAGAAGGGGACAAAACCATTTCCGACGACTAGGATGCTCATTGCTCCTTGGGAAGAAAAGATATGTATGTCAAAGGGTCCGATTAAGATGTATCCATCAGGATGCTCATTGTTAAGCTTCTTCTTTCATATAGATATGTTGAATTTTAACTTTGTTTTTGTTATTTCACTTGTTCTAATCCATACTTGTTATATATGCAGCCATTGTATATAATGACTCGGCTAGAACGAAATCTCAAGAACAAGATGAGTCACGGTTTGAAGGCTGGAATAAAGCTATAAGTAAAGATGAAGATTTGATAGCTATGATTTTTTATAACAGATAAAAATAAAGAATGATGATATTGGTTTTTTTTTTTTTTTTTTTTTTTTTTTTTTTTTTTTTTTTTTTTTTTTTCTCCAAAATTTGATCTAATGGTTGAATTCTACCCAAAAAATTAATTTTTTTTTTTTCACATATAGTCATGTTCGGTAATAGAAAACCGGGCTCTATAAGCGGGAATAGACCGCGAAACCAGGCTCTATTTGGTTTTCGAATAGAGTCCCACCCTTTGAGCCCGTATGTAAAACTGGGCTCTATGGCTCATTTCAACCGGGCTTTATGGCTTTTTTTTTATAGTAATAGTGTTCATAAGACTGTATATAGGCAACTTGTGTTCATTAAACTACGACAAAGTTTCTAAAATTAATAACTTTCTAAATATCTTTACATGAACTTCAAAGACTAAAACAACGAATACTTACAATGAATCGTCCTTTGAGAATACTAACGATAATTAGACACGTAGTATGGTTGAATATACACTATAATGCCAACAACAAATGGGGCTATCTTCATTAGCTAACATATAGTTACATGAATATGAATAAGAAAATCTATATGAAACATTTAACGATGACTTTGTAGCTACAATACCATATGTCATAAAGTTATATTAATACCATATGTCATCAAATTATATTAACACCGTATGTCATCAAATTAAACCTGTAAATCTAGATTATCATCAACAACGACCTTAAAAAAAATCACAGATTACTAATGTTATTTTACATGTACAAGATTAGTATAGATAAAGGAACAGTTGCCTAAAGGTCTCGACACCCCAAGCTCGTAATGCTAGGATCTTGCCGGAGCTTTAAGAGGCAGGAGGTTTCAAACGTTCGCTAAGTCCCCCTGGTAAATAGAGAGAGCTAGTGGCTAGTGAACAGCTTCTTCTTCCATGATGATTCACACAAAATCGAGTTTTCATCAATATAAACTATGAAATATAATACATAAAAAAAAACGTATGATCATTACATATGGAGCCGTACCTGTCTACTGTTCTTGATCGATCAATCGTTAATAAAAAATGTTATTTTGAATATGTTAATTATTAAAGTTACGTCATTTTTATTACTCCTCCGTCCCTAAATAAATGTCCACTATTAACTTTTAAAGTCTTTTTCTTTCAACTTTAACCTTAAATTATTTCATTTATTTTATGTAATACTTGATGAAAATTATATCAATGAAAATATATTTAAACTCAATCCATTCATATATTTTGCATCAAATACTACATAACACAAATAAAATAATTTGAGGTCAAAGTTAAAATGGGAAGACTTTAAAAGTCAATAGTGGACACTTATTTAGGGACGGAGTAGTATATAATATCAAAATCTTTGTTGGTACATGCTATGTTGTATTAATTAGTTCCAAAGTTTTCCTAATTAAGCAACAAAAAACACAAATGTCATTTATGAGGTATATTTTTTTGCATAAAATTTCTGATGTATCTTATTTTATGCTAGTTTTGGTTTGGTGGTTTTGTTGGTTTTAGCTAATTGTCATTTATAGCCTGTCATAAATGATTTAGTGATTGTGTTAAGTGATTACTTGCGGTTAATATGGCACTTCAGTCACATTCCTTGTACTTAAACGTTTTTTTGGAGTAATATATTTTACCGGGTGGAATACCCTTTAAAAAAACACAAATATCCAGAAAACTAATGTTCATACTGGAACAACCTTTAGTTTAACTTTTTTATGGATTAAGATTTTAAATGTAAACTGTCTTTTAGTAAACACAGATTCCACCAATTAGATACCTTTCATTTGGAAATATTTGTTTTGAAACCCTATTTAAAGCCAAACACGTTCATCTCTATAGTACACCAAAGTATCAAAACAAATTTAGCTTTTAAAAATCCTCCTCCAATGGCTTCATTGATTTCGATATCAGCCACAAAAAACTATGGTTTTCCATCTAGCAAGGCGGTTTTTGGTGATGCTAGGGTTCAATCCATATGTGAAAATAATTCGAAGACTATGATTTCTACAAAGAATACTAAAACCATGATTGTGAATGTAGCCACCGATATATCGGGGAATATTCAATCTCCGCTTCCAAAAGAAGTGGCAACTGACGGGAAGCTAGTGGCATGGACTAGTGTTCAACAAGAACGATGGGAAGGCGAGCTTGTCGTTGAAGGAGAAATACCAAAATGGCTGGTATGACAATTATATATGATCATTTTGCTTGTGATTTATTGTTTTATTAAAGACAAAGCAAAATAAGCAAACTCTACTTATCCTTTTGTGTGTATGTAGATAGATTAGATCTGAAAAATTATAGTCGTGAACTACTCCTTTATTTATTTTTCTACAGTTACTAACATGAAGTTCATATGTTATTTTTAACATTTATAAACTTTTATCTTATTTTCATATATAGTCATGATACAATTGCTATTTTTTTACGCATTTGCATGAATCGTGAAAAGTTGTACACATGTGGAGTTGGAATGAGAATTATTTACATGTTTAAAATAGTAAAAAACATCTCGCAATATTACTTTTTTCAATTCACATACTGATTTTGATAGCTAGTTAAATTAAACTTTTGGGATCACATAATCATATATCATGATCCGTATTGATGATTTGTCTTCGGCAACTAGTTTAAAAAATTGAATGAAAGCTGTTGATTGGTATAATTATAAGAGCTAGCGTAAGGAAATGGTAATTTTTATTTTATATGTGCGTGAAGTTAAAAACGTAAAACGATAACGTCACATGCATGCTTTAGGAAATAAAACTAAAGTCTTGTACAACAATATGATTCATACAAATAAACGTTTCTTATAGCACGAACCATTGTGCCATGATTTTCATGCAGAGTGGAACATATTTGAGAAATGGACCAGGGCTATGGCATGTCGGTGACTATGATTTCCGCCACCTCTTTGATGGCTACGCAACGCTAGTTGGCCTCCATTTTAACAACGGCAAGCTCATTATGGGCCACAGGCAAATAGAATCTGATTCCTATAAAGCAGCAAAAACGAGCAAGAAACTTTGTTACCGTGAATTTTCTGAAGTCCCTAAGCACGATAATTTTCTAGCATACATCGGCGACCTAGCCAATTTATTCTCTGGTGCATCATTGACGGATAATGCTAATACTGGTGTGGTTAAATTAGCTGATGGACGAGTGGTTTGTTTGACAGAAACCATTAAAGGGTCGATTGTTGTCGACCCAAATACATTGGAAACTTTAGAGAAATTTGAGTATAGTGACTCATGGAGTGGACTGATCCACTCAGCCCACCCCATAGTTACAGACTCAGAATTTATAACGTTGTTGCCAGATTTAATTAACCCCGGTTATGTCGTGGCAAGGATGGACCCAGGTACTAATGAGAGGAAGGTGATCGGGAGGGTTGATTGTCGGGGTGGACCGTCGCCAGGTTGGGTACACTCGTTCCCTGTTACGGAACATTATGTGATTGTGCCAGAGATGCCATTGAGATATTGTGCCCAGAATTTGTTGAAGGCTGAACCCACACCACTCTATAAGTTTAGATGGTATCCTGAATCTAAAGGGTATATGCATGTTATGTGCAAAGCTAGTGGCAAAATTGTAAGATCTCTCTCTTAACACTTTTTATTCAATTAATTTTACTTATAGATGTCTTGAAGAATTGCATAAAAACATATTCCTTTGATTAAGCAACAAAATTTATTTTCCATATAAAATAGGAAAGTTCAATTCAACACATAAGTTGAACTCTTAATAGAAACAAAACATCAAATGGTTTTCTAAGTCAAAAACTGTACGCGCAGATTCGTAACTTCTTCAATATAAATAAGAAATTAGCTTAAAGATTCCAATACTATGTAATTCGATTAAATAATATAGAAGAAACACATTCATAAACCTTTACAAAAGACAATAGACTTTAACTAAGAGAATTAAATTATTAGACTTCACCAAGAATTTCAGCAAGAAATATGGGAAAAAAGAGACAAAGTTTGGGAGCTAGCAAATACAGTTTTTGCTTCTGTTTTTATAATTGATATTTTATTATTTTTAGAATCTATAGCATTAACATAAAAACAGGGGCAGACCCACGACTCAAAGTCATCGGGTGCACAATTTTTTTACGAGTATAAAAGATAAAAATGAGCTAAAAGGTACAATTTTCATTAAAACTCGAAAACAAATTAAGAAGACATGTATTTCTTTTGACATATTAGTGAATTAACTAAACAAGACATGTATTTATGTGACACAAATTTTTGGGACAAGGTTCATTCCGGAAAAATCGAGATTTTAATGAAAATTTACTATAAGCGACGAACATCCATCGGGTTCCCGTGAACTTCGGAAACCCCCTAGGTCCACCCCTGATAGAAAGAATAACTTTCCTTCAAAAAGACTTTATAAAGTTTACTCTTATTAAATTTTATACCTTCAGTGCTGATTAAATTTATGTTGGAATACTTAAAGGTTGCAAGCGTAGAAGTTCCTTTATTTGTGACATTTCATTTCATCAATGCTTATGAGGAAAAAGATGAAGATGGAAGGATAATTGGAGTTATCGCCGATTGCTGTGAGCATAATGCAGACACAACAATCCTTGATAACCTCCGCCTTCAGAACCTCCGTTCATGGTCTGGAGAAGACGTCCTACCGGATGCTAGGTGCGTGCATAACTTTATCTTGTGTATCTTGACTTGAAATTGTCACAAATCAAAGTTCAGTCTATTTAGGGATTAAAAACACGGGTATAATTACAAATGTATGCTGTTAATACATCGCTAACCTCCTAGAAAGGGCTTTAAGTGTTTGAGTTTTAATAGAAATGGTGGGCTTATAAAACCCCGTTGATTAGTCAGCCAAAGGCGGACACCATAGTTACCCAAAAAAAANAAAAAAAAAAAAAAAATGGTCGCAAATTTGTGTATTATGTAATATCAAACCTTCTGTTTTCCAACTCTCGTGTCACGGTTCACCAACTCGTCTTACACAAGCAAAACATGCGAGTGTTTGAAAAACTTTAGTATATGTGGAGTTCCAAATACAAAAAAGCACAATTCATAATTAAACAAAAAGATGCTCACATTGGTTTTGTGTTGTAGGGTTGGACGGTTTAGGATACCACTGGACGGAAGCGATAAGGGAGAGTTATTTGCAGCGCTAAACCCTGATGAACATGGAAGAGGGATGGATATGTGCAGCATCAACCCTGCCTTTTTAGGGAAACCCTATCGATACACTTATGCTTGTGGTGCTCAAAGACCTTGTAACTTTCCGAATACTCTTACCAAGGTACTATTTTCAATGATCGGCGAACAAATTCTACAACTATATATATATTTGCTTTAAGATAGTTCTAATTAGTTTCAACCTATATGGTATACTATACAGATAGACTTGATAAATGGAAAAGCGAAAAACTGGTATGACGAGGGTGCGGTCCCCTCTGAACCATATTTTGTGGCTCGCCCTGGTGCAACTGAGGAAGATGATGGTGAGTTTGTAGTTATAGATCACGTGTCCACAAAAACTGTAATTTAGTCAACAAAAAATATACCATGAAATTTTCCCGTTTAAATATATAGTGGTACATATGCTAATGTTGATGTACATACAGGAGTTGTGATTTCTATGATCAGTGATAAAAACGGGGAAGGATACGCTTTAATCTTAGACGGATCAACATTTGAAGAAATCGCAAGAGCAAAGTTTCCATACGGGCTCCCATACGGACTTCACGGATGCTGGGTTCCCAAGAATTAGGACCAAAAGAATTCATAGAACCAACATGAAGGTGTTAGTTAAGGAGGATTGTTAAGTAGGTGCGCTAGTGTATGCAGTCATTTGTTTATGTGCCGGTGTGTATTATATTGTTTGCAAACACCCTATGTATGCAGTCATAAAGATACCGTTATGAATCTTTAACTAGTTTCAAAAAATTTAAATGTTGCAATAAAAATAAGAGTGATTATATATGTTTATATATGGTGAAAAAGTGATTATGTTTGTACCTTTTCGAGATCTTATATATGATTCTCGTAAACCCTAGGAGCCTCTTTTCCGACACCATATGATATACGCTGCCAACCATATAGCATATTCACATTTATGGAAACCCTGAGAGTTTGATTCAAGTAGCATCATAAAAGTGTTTACATTACTAAAATACTTGTAATAAAAAATTCAAAGACAAATAAATCGAAATGATATGGAAACAAAATGTACAGTATGGCATGCTTAAGAACATCTTGCAATATATGAATGGAAACAAAATTCCTTTGTGGTTTTCCAAAAGTGAATCGAAACAGAGGTTTTTATAACCCTTGGTCGATCGTTTGTGTTCCCGAAGAACCAACGCACAATGAACACTGAACCATCAAGCAAGTCCAAACGTGATCAGTAACGGTGGATACCTGCAGCATCTTTGTATAGGTATTCTGAAAACAGATCATGCTGAACAAATCATAGGTATGCATGTTCTAACTATTACTCTAGTTGATTAATTATTTTTTATTATAACGCATGCATGGATCCGTGGCTAGGGTTTATGTTGGTCCCGTTTACACAGATAAACTAACTACAAAGTTAGTTTAAACATGCACCATGCTTAAGTAATGTGTAAAAACACTTTGAAAGATATTTGAAAGAAACGTAAGGTAAGTAGACACAATATTTTTCAACGTTTAATTCTTATTAGAAATCAATCAAAAAATTATACCCAAGTGTTTGCGGAACAACACTTGGGATTGAAATAACAAGTATGGTATGACTCCTCTCTAAACTCAAGCTAAGCTAGAGTGACAACTAAAGGTCCTACTGAGCTATCTCAGGGACTAGGTTGTTCTTTGGAGGAGTAAAAGTTGTTTGTGAATGTCTAAGCATTAATTGCACAAACTTGTCAACTTTTACTCCTTTCTTATGTTTCCTATTTATACACAAGTGTTTTACAACCGTTATGAAAAAGACAAATGATGACCTAAGCTAGTGGAGACAAAATACTTACGTATTTTGTCTCTGTTACATTAGGCTATTTTGGGCATAAGACAATTCTCCTTTCTGAGTAGCAGTGATGACACTGTCCCTGACATTTTGCCTTTCAGGAAAAGTTTGACTTCAGGTGATAATGGCACATCTTATCTCTTCGAAACTTTCCGGCTCCATCCCGCCTAATCTTCAGTCCTTAGGCCTTCATTCTTCAGTCTTTAAGTCATACTTCATTAGTTGTTGAGGAGTCTTGGGGTTCAGTGAGTTATTGTCATCACTCACTGAACCCATCACCTTCTTCTTTGGCTAAGGTGCCACTCACTAAGAACCGCCTCACTGAGTGGAGAGGCTTTCTTCTTAGACTCGTCCTTGGCATCCTGAAGGTGACTCACTGAGCAACTGTTCACTTAGTGACTTGAAGTCGTTTAAGGTTTTCTAACACTTTGCTTAATTTGTGTTCAAATCTTTGTTTAATGAGACTTGGGTACTTAAGTAACCCAACAATCTTCCCCTATTTGAATATAAATTATGCCTAAGTGTTTGATCAGTGTAAGTGAGCAAATGGGCTTCTTCTCACACTAAAGATACTAACAATCACATAAGAAACACTGAAAATTTTTTTAAACGTGTGCCATCATCTTATTCATCAAAAGTTACACCTTCCTATCATCTATTACAAAATGCTCAGGACTAAAGTACTCAGACTTCCTTCATGCCCATGAGCTCGAGCTTTGCCTTTTTGGTCAGTAGGATGTCCTTATCAGGGCGCTCGTTCATCATCTTATCCATCAGTAGCATAAACTCCTCATTCTCTGCACTCCTGAATTGTCGTGTCATCATCTTGTAAGCAAGTAGAGTAGTGGTGTCTACAAGATGGATGTCACTTACTCTCTGAAAGGCTTTTTCTTTAAGCTCATCAATGAAGAATAGTCCATACTCAGGTTCCTTAATCACTTTGCTTGGAACAAATCTGACACCGGCAGGAGGAGCTCTGTTGCAGTGAAGTGCAGCAATGAAATCTTCAGGTTCCTGCTCAACTGCCTTTCTTTTTCTTCCAGTGACCTGAGTACGTGCAGGGATAGCAAGACCCTGAGAATCAAGTGCCTTCTGATGATCAATGCCCAAACTCTTAGCAACTTTCTCCAGCTCTTGATATTTCTTTGTCAGGTTGCCAAGGAGTTCAAGAATGCACTTGTTCTTTTTCTTCTTCAGGATGGGTCCCATCATGTCCCACTCCTTGATCCCAAAGTCTGAGAGTTTGAAGGGAGTGTAGACTTCATTCACCCCTGGTCCTCTTTGGACAGTTGCACCAAGAGGCTCGCCCTTCTTAAATGGGTGGATGAGGATGTCAGTGATGGGACCTTCTCCTTTGGTTTTAGTCATCGTCCATACATACCTTTCATAGTTTCGCTGCTTCCTTTCAGTGATCAACTTGGCCTTTTCTTTGCTTCCTGAATCTTTTTGGCCTGTAGTTGAAGAAACTGTTCACCTTTAATGGATTGATTAGTTTCCCTGATCACTTCTTTTGCCACCTCAGCAATCACAGGCTTGCTCAGAAGTTCAGCCTTGATTCTGTCTTCTCTTTCCATCATCACAGCAACTTGTTCATTCGTGCCCCTGAACACTTTCCCATTGTGCAAGATGATTTCAATGATTGCTGGTGCATCAGGATCGGGACACACTTCCTTAGGAGCATTTACCAGCTTAGGAAGTGAAACATCAGTAGTCATGATGGCCTTCCCTTTGTCAGTAGGTTAGTCATTACTCACTGATGGTTCAGGTACTTCGACAGTGATTGCTGGTTCAGGTACCTCAGTTGCTGTTGTTGCTTCAGTGAGAATGGGGTTTGTGAGGACCAATGCTGAGGTAGTTGATGGTGGAGGCATGAAGCTTTGTAGAGGTACAGCCTCAGTGATTACGTCAGTTGTGGACGTTGAGCCTGAGGTTCTTCTCTGAGGGTCCAAGTGCCTGAATAATCGTTGCATAGGAGTAGGAGTTGGAGTTGGTCTGATGTTCTCCCCCTCAACAGATGCTGGAGCTTTAGTGGAAGCATATGTTGCAGTAGGAGCAGACTGAGAAGAACTAGATTGGAGTAGCTTCAGGATGTCGGAGACCATGACTTTAATTTCTGAAGTTTCAGTCTTCAGGCCAGATATATCAGTGGACATGGTCTGTTGAGCCTCAGTGAGCAGAGAGATCTTGGAGGTATAGCAGTTGACAAGCTCATTGTGTTTCTTTGAGAGCTCATCATAAGATTTGGCCAAGGAGGTCAGCTGAGTATGTTGAGTAGTCAGGGTAGTATTGACAGCTTCCTGATGAGCTTTGATGGAAGCAATGTCCACTGACTTAAACAAGGCGGGGAGTTCACTGAGAGCCCTGGAAGTAGCCTTGTGAGAATCCATGAACTCAAGGAGTTTATAAACCAGGACAGGATCGTCCTTGAATTTCGTTTGCAGATCTTGAAGAGCCTTAAGAACTGAAGACAGCTGAGTACCCTGATCCGTATTTACTTCTCAATAGCAGTCTGCATGTCTTTGACCCCTTGCTCAGTGAGATCTTTGGTCTCAGTGGCCTTTTGGACAAATGTCTCAACATTAGCCCGAAGATCCGCATACGAAGCCGCAGCCTCAAGATGACGATCAAAGTTGGTGTCTTTGAGCCTGTTGTAGAGCCATTCATTATTCCAGTCAAGTAGCTCCCACATAGCTTTAGCTGTGACTGGCCTGGTGTCGTAAATATGCTTGTACCCTGAGGAGGATGAGGAACCTGATGATTGTTCCTCAGGGTGTTGATGGGATGATGATGATGATGATGACTTATGTGGTTGTTGTTGATCAGGTGATGGTTGTTG
>LBNU01013247.1:0-10494 GCA_014162995.1 Artemisia annua
CAACAATCATATATGCGATAAACAAAGCAACGTTTTAAGAGAAATAATTTTATGGACTCGAAGCAACATCTGAGCCACAATGTTTCAGTCTAATTAAAATGACGGATGTGCCAAGTACCGAAGTATGTACCGACACACAAACACATGAATTAAGACTAGCATAATACTCTTGTAAAGTGGCGGCGACAAGTGGTCTCTTTTGATTTTTTGGTTTTTCAGCGGTTTGTGATGGCTGGCGGTTTTTGTGTTGGTGGTGTAAGTTGGGGTGACGTGTAACATTTCCTATTAGAGTTGTGATAATATAAATGTTTAAAGAGTACAAGATAGAGATGTCTGTAATTAAGTTGGATACATCCTGACAACCATTGAAATTAATGAATGGTTTGAGATTAACCCAATACATGGTCTTAAAATAGAGAATGATCACCAAACACCTACAGAATCAAATAGATCGTTAGAGGAGAAAAGAAACCTTCAAGGCGCTTTGAATTTGTTGAATTTCGTATGCATAACTTATATACTTCGATGATGTCAAGATTTCAAGCACACCAACACATGATCTTGTATATAAGTCAACAACCGGTAAAGCCAGATATCCATGGAGATCACGACGAATTGCGCTCTCTTTTTGCGGAAATTGTTTTTGCGAGTAATTAGCCACATCTAGAGTCCATTCAGGCAGTCGTCGTCTAAATACTCGAGCAGGAGGACTAAGCTCTCCCTCTTCATGATCGTTATCCACAACATAGAGATTGTGCTGAGATTCCTTCCGATATGAAGTAAGCTGTTCCGTAGTTTCACCAAGACCAAATGGTTGATCCATAGTTGTAAGTACTTGGTGCTTCCCAACAACATGAGCTGGTGACCAAAATTGAACAATAACATGTTGCTCGCGGAAAGTCAACAGCTTTAGCACAGCTATTATCTTATCTTGTATTATCTTCTTATGTGTGTTGATATTGTCATCCCTCAGCTCAAAACCTGTGGATTAGACGAACAACTAACCATGTCACATAAATCTCACTTGGTCCTAAATTAAATCTTCACATTCCAAATGCATAGTTTTTTAAAAGTATGTCAGCTATACAGTTTAAAGTTGTTTTAATTGGCTGAATTTGTGAGTAAACATTAATTTTGAACAACTAAAATAAAAATATGAACATCTAATTTGACATGCAAAAAAGCATGCAGTTACCACAACAGACCTTTCTATATATAGAAACCAAAGAAGAAAGAAAGCAAGACATGACATACCATTGGTGATTATGGGTTGAGCTAATTCAGATTGAGAAAGTTGTGCTTCATTTCGAAAGACACAAAGTCGAGTAAGGTATCTCGAGTCGCCCGAAACTGGAAGTTCGGGCTTCTTTAAAGAGATATTCTTGGTCAGCGTATCAGGAACAGAATCAAAATCCAATATTTTGCCTTCATCTAATGCATTAAAATTCTGGAGGTGTGAAAACGAACCCATTGAGAGAATACTGATAGCCAGAATTTGCAATACCAAGTCAACGTGTACATTTCACATTCCAGATCTATTAGGGAAGGGATACACTAACCGGACGGGGTTGACCCCACCTGTCCCCCTCTCCTTTTCCCACTTGTCCCAATTTATTTTCAGTACAGCACAGTTTTTTGTCAGTTTCTTTTCCGTATTTCTGACAGTTTTAAGCGTTTGACTTATTAAACTTTATATTTTCTGTTCCGCACTTTCAGGTTTATAGCTTTTTGATATAAACAAAATTATAAAAAAAAAATAAAAAAAAATAAAAAAAATCAAAAAAAAAAAAAATAAATAAAAAAGGGGGGGTTTGGCTAAAATTTTGGGGACCGTTTGGTTAACCCACCCCAAACCTTTCAAAGAAAAGTGGGCCCCATCTTACTTATTGGCCACATGCACGTTATCATCTTTTCTTTCTTTATTGGCCACCTAACCTACTTTCACCAGTTGGACCTTGAGCCCTTCATTGGGGGTAACCAGCATAAGAAGTGGGCCCCATTATTATCGTTTCTTTATTTATTGGCCACCTTCCCATTTCACGACAGGGAACTTGAACCCTTCATTGAGGTCACCAATATATGTACTACTACTAGTTTTTAATTTATCCCAGTTCAACATGCGTTATATTAATATAAATTTACGGAATAAAACCTTTTGCAAAAAGTCACAAAAGAGAACCAAATTGACGGACTAATTTATGCATTCAACCTAACGTTCCAACTAAGTTACTCAGTATTAATAGTTGTAGCCGAACGTGATTTTGACGTTTCTCCAACTGAGACATACGGAGTATATTATATGTTAAGTTGTTGAACCATTCAAACAATACCGTTAAAAATTAGGAGGTCATTTCTAGTTCTACTACTCCGTATTACGTTTGCAATGACGTTAGACAAGTAGCACCACGTAAAAACAGTGAATAAAAGTCAGTGTCCTTCGTTTTCAGTCACCTATTCTTCAGTCCCATCAGTTTAACGAGTGGCATGGAAAAAAAAACCCAGTCACTATCTGCAACGGGCCACCCGTGACACTTGCACACATTTATTTTCGACCTCTCTCAATCAACTTAATTTGAAATGTCTTCTCAAATTTCAACTTCTCACATGAAATCAGTACTTCTATATTTTATATACTAATAAATTTCTTGTACCCTTAACATTCACATCCAACTCGAAGCTTACCTCATCCCAAATTCTCAGCACTAGCATGTTACTCGCCTAAATATTCAAGCAGCCTATGTAGTTTGCAACTTGGCACTCGATCGTAAACCGTAATCCTTGCCTTAATATTCGAGCAGGAGAACTCATGTCTACTCTTGCAGCTCTTATTTTGTCTTGTAACTGTTAAGTCGAAATGGAGGTGTGAAAATACATATGTGGAAAGTAGGCAGTTTTATACAATGAAATGGTTTTTTAAAGTTTAAACCCTCCAATTTGTGTGCTTTCAATTTTGGATCTCCAAACTTTAGCTGGGGCCACAAATTATTTTATTGCATATGGCGTGTTCCACGTACATCTGCTGTATGCTTAATTATAACATGGCGTGTTCCACGACGCGGTATGCTTTAATTGACTCATCAAAAGAGCTGTTAAACCTACTGTCGGCAGCCAGGTCATCGATATTTTTTATTTTGACCTGGTTCAAAAGGATCATTCAGACTTTTCTTTTGAACCTTTTTTAAAGAGTGATTTTTAATCTTCGTAAATTTATATCAAAAGATTTAATATATATGTTTTATGTCATACTTCGTAATAATAATCACTACTCCTTCACTCTCGAAATAAATGTCCGCATTTTTAGTCTTAAAATATGTGTTTTATTTTGTGATGTTCTGAAATAAATGTTTATGTTTTGCTTCAACTAATCAAAGTGAAGCTTAATCGGTAGGGATGATATTTGATTGATACATAATGTAGTTGCTGAAATTTATTAAAATTACAAAATTTGAAAACGGATTTTTATTTTAAAACAATTGTTATTTATTTATTTTACTTTGAACCTAAAAAAAAGTTAGAAAACAAGGCACAATTGATGGAAACTTTTAAGCAGCCACTAGTTTATTTTAAGGAAAATGATTGGGAGGACTAAAAATATGACTAATTATGTGCCTAAATATATGTAGCAATAAGTTATTGGTTTGTGAAGAAGTGGGTCCACATGCTGTCACCAACAAGATGCTGACACATAGGTTTAGGCATATAATTAAACATACCACTTAAGCATGTCAATCAATGCTCTTATATTAATTGGAAGAAAATTTTAGTTCTAAAACCATTGTCCTTCTTTTCATTTGAGATATACTAAAATAACTTTTCATTTTTAATTTCAACCAATCAAAAAGAATTTAGTATGTGAAGATTATATTTGATTATTTAAGTAGTGTAATTGTTAGATTTTTTTATATTGTTTGTCTTTTTGGTATGTGAACAATAATTTTATGACGGAAAGAGTATTATAGTATGAAGTTGGAAAGTCGTTTTACTCCAACTTCTACTAATCTTTTACTAACCGAGTTATAAACCTCAATAACATAACAAACAAAATAATTATTGCAAAAGCTAAAAATATAAATAAAAAATAAAAAAATAAAAGTGCTCACATATTAAACGACCATGGCGGGGCAAACTCAAAAGTTATCTTTTGCCAGCAAAATTTGAATTTCATAACCAGGAAACTTTTGCCATAACACCAACAAAAACGCCGGATAATGACCGCTCTTACTATATTAAAGAAAGTTGGCTAGAAATCAAAAAATAAAGTGAATTCATTTCTTTAATAAAGTTAGAGCCCGTTTAGTTTGTAGGTGGGTTTAGGATTTGGATTTTGATTAGGATTTGAATCTAGATTTGAATTTGAATTTGGTGTAGAAGAGAGAAATGAAATTAAAATAAATAAAATATGTTTTTAACTAAATAAATAGTCAATTTTATAATTTAATATATATTTTATCTTTAATGAGGTCCGCTAATGTGAGATGAAATTTTAGTGAGTACCACTTTAATATCAAAACCTAGCTAGCCTTATTGCTTTGAAAATATGTGGGCCCATTAGGGTTCACTTTCAATTTTGAAGAAAGGTAATCATTACTTATGCTTGATTTTCTATTATGCAATGGCCATTACCCAAAATAAGGTAATGGAACATTACCCTACAAATTGGGGGTTATGGAATTTATTACCCATGTAACTAACAACCCAACTCCCTTGATCCTTTTTTTTCAAAATTTGTTTATGTTCCACCTTTTTTCAAAATTTTATTACCATACAATTGTTTCTTGTGGATGTGTCGTATATGTTTTTTTTTTAGGATGTTATTGAACCAAGCGAAATCAATGGCTAATGTAATACTCATTATATTTATTGGCATTCCCTTTACCTTTCTCATTCCTATTTCTCTATTTGAACCAAGCGCCCCCTAATAATATATCATCATTGCTATTTAAAAATGTTTTGATTTGTCAAATATGTAATTAGATATTTATTTTGAACAACTAAATGGAAATATAAACACTTAACTTAGGAGGAAGAAAATATATAGAAATTACAACATAAAGCAAGACATAGCACTGGTGATTATGGGTTGAGCTGATTCAGATTAAGATAGTTCTTCTTTATTTCCAAAGACACAAAGTTAAGTAAGGTATCTTGAGTTGCCCGAAAATGAAAGTTCGGGCTTGTCTTTCTTGGTCAGCATGTCAGGAACAGAATCAAAATACAATATTTTGCCTTCATCTGATGAATTAAAACTCTGAAGGTGTAAAAACGAAGCCATTGAGAGAATACTAGAGATTTTGTCTAGAATACCAAGTCAACGTTCTACATTTCACATTCTAGATTTATTAGACTGATCGTAGTAAGGGAGGTCGTCAATCGGTCGACCTTATTGTGCTTAATCAGTGGCCAGCCGATCGGCATTTTTTTTTTTTTTTTTTTTTTTTTTTTTTTTTTTTTTTTTGCAATTGGTCCGCTGCACGATCGAAATAAAACACATACAAAATGCAAAAACTATTCCACTTTCAGTTAAATGTTTGTTACCATGTGTGTGTGTTTTCAGTATATGCTTAGTGTGTGTGTGTGTGACGTTGAAGATGAAGTCATTATTATTATTATTATTATTATTATTATTATTATTATTATTATTATTATTATTATTATTATTATTTTATTTTTTTTATTAGAAACTTATAAGATTTACAAGAAATTGGTGGGGAGCCGAGAGACTAACTGGGCCCCCACACCTTTGGCTATAGCAAAGCTCATTTTACTATAAATATGTGGAGCAGCCCGTGCTCCAATATCTTGAGTCATAGAGAATCGTCGAATGCGCTTTAATAAGGTTACTGCATCTTTCTCAAGTTCTCCAAAAGAAGAAAATGAAAAGGGGAGGAACCCATATCCGATATCTGCGCATTTAGCCTCATATTATTATTATTATTATTATTATTATTTTGTAAGTGTGTGCTAGTGAATCTTTTTGGGCCGTATAAAAGAAGGAAAAGAAAAAAATCATGTAATATAATTAAATTTTGTTAGTTGAAAAAATTAAAATGAATGTCGCTTTTAAGTGGCAAAAAGTCGCTTGTAAGTCGTCGGAGATAGAAAGCTGATGTGACAGACAAAATGTACGTCGCTGGCGGTCCTTACCGTGGGCAGTCTTAGCAAACCCTTTGCCAAAAACAAGTGGGCCGCATTATTATATTTTCTTTCTTTATTGGCCACCTGCCCACTTCATGAGATGGACCTTGAACTCTTCATTGGAGGTCACCAATAATGAATATAATAGTTTTTTTATTTATCGCACTTCAAAACCTCGATATGACTATTCCAACTCTTTTGTATCTAACCTGTCAAAATTATTGTATAATCACTATTCCAACTCGTTAGTATTACGTAGTATATATGTATACTAGCTTAAAGACCCGTTGACACCGGGTTATTTTTTAAAAAAATAGAGAAAATGAGATGATAAAAAAAGTTATAACGTAAACATGTTCCATTTAATATATGAAAGAAATAATGAGACAATGCGTCAATTATCCGATAAGCAATTTAGTTTGTTACAATTATACTAACAAACGCCCAAGCGTTGGCGATTCTAAAATTGATTGTCTCGAACATAAAATAATTTGTGTGAGCGCCTATCGATTCAAAACCCAATCCATGCCGTGATGATAGACCTTCAAGTACTTCTCTATACGTCATAAAAAGTTAATAATGAAATTTTGGAGATTTCTCCGGGTCAAATGCTAAATATGCATTTTCGTAATCAATGACATCAAAACTCTCCTCATCACTGTAAAAGGCCACATCAATCGAATCCTCTTCAACTAAACCAACGCGCGCCTTGGATGGAGCATATTCCTTCTCATCTTTAGCAATTTGAAGCAGAACTTTGTTTGATTGCTACTTTCTTTTTTTCAGACATCCACCACTCGTACCACTCATTAACATCCCATTATTGATAAGTATATATGTAAAGTTATACATAATATTTTACATGTAAATATTCTAAAAGCAATAAGTGTATACGTGTTTCGTTTGTAACCGAATAAAAGAATAAATTATACGCAATATTTCATGTAATATTCTATAACAGAGTAAGATATTGCAGTAGTATTTATTACAATAGTACTTCATGTTTCTCTTACAACTTAGGTGTATAATTGTACATATAGGTTAGCATTCTAATAAGCAAACACAACTTTTATTCATATTACACAAATGAATAATTCACCACCAATGAAAGATTTGCTCATTTTGCAAGCTTGTCATTTCATGATACGCATATGCAAGATTAAGTTCCTCCTGAATATAAAGACCCGTTGATTCGTGGAGTTTTTAAAAAAATATGAAAATGAGATAATAAGAAAACAATGAACGTAAATATGTTTCATTAATATATGAAAAAAATAATGAGATAAACGTGAATTATTCGATAATCAATTGAGTTTGTAACAATTAAAATAATAGACATCAATGCGTTGTCGTCTCCAAATTTGATGATCTTGAATTGAATAGCAAATGACGTGTGTGAGCGCTAATCAATTTAATTGCCAATGTCCATTCGGTGAACACCTAATAGTCCATAGAAAATGTAAGCAAAAGTAGGTTTTCATAATATATTATAACTTAGCTTTTATAAAAAAATGTGATATGTAGATTCTACATACCTATTGAACCGATTGTATGATCATTGTATCTTGAAATCACGGCAATCCTATTCCCATCCTTCACCACTCTTAGTTTTACTGAAAATACAACACAATCATATCATTCAAAAAGCTAAATCACAAATATTAGAAGAAGATTTTAACACATAGCTTTGAACACATTCAATGCAATATTTGTTGATAATAGTAATGTAAAGCTAAAAAATTGGAATAAAATATGTTACTTGTATAGTTGTACATACATGTTGAACATTGATCATACACGTTAAAGACGTAGTACTTTTTGAGATTTTACCATCTTCATCACAAAAGAGACAACCTTCAAAAGCCAACACCTGCAATAAAGTACATATGCAAGTTATAATCGATACAGTAACTAACATGCATACGGTAATGAAGTAAAAACGACTAATAGCGAGCCAACACCTGCATTAAAATACATATGCAGCTTCTAATATAGATAACTAATATACATATCGTAATGAAGTAAAAACAACTAATAGCGGACTAAATGACATACTTAATGTGAATATAATGTTACCAGTAAAATAAAAAACACAACATAAATATTGAAAGAGACAATTTTATATGAGTTAGACCCATTGCTCAAAAACGTCTAACTGATATATATGGTAGGGGTGATTGGATCAATAACTTCATCATGGGTCACACCTATGGGTTCTGGTCTATCATCGGCATTGTCATTGTCGTTAGGGCAGAAAACTTATTATTTTGTGGCGTGTCCTAACGTTCAATATGACCGCTTATGTGTTCATTTATAAATCTACCTTCATGGTACAGGGTCTTCAGCTATTGTAGTATATGCCTTTTAAGAAATGAAACACGAACAATTGTGGTCACGTGCTAAATCCCATGGGATACCCTCTTGGTAGTTCATGATAGTGGTAATTGACTGTCGGTATCACAAGCTTAAGGACTAAAGTGGGTCATATTTGTCATGGATTACATAAAAAAAATTCATGGATCATTTGGAGTTTAAGCACTAAAGTGTGTTAGTTCCTCAATTCAAATGTCGTTGCAAAGAAAAGCAACACGTGCATTATCGGTTTATTTCAATCACCTTATTTTGTAAGAATAAGAAGAAGAAATAAGCTGTACTCGATACTGACATACTTATATCAGAAATTTCAAAGCCTTAACCTTTTGAATTACCTATAATAAAGATTAAAAACTTACCTATATCAAAAATTTGTTAGCCATACCTGCATCAAAAAATTGTGTCGTCCGCGTACTTGCAAACTGACACGAAGTAATCCTATTCTTAATCTTCATACCCCATTCCTTCAACGCCTTGTTCGACCCAATCCTATGCATCAACATATAAAAGTGTAAGCTTTTCAGTTACCACTAACCTTATCAACAACAGCTTGTACAAAGCACTTGTAAAAGAAAATGAACTTGGATATTTAAAAATTTGTTTGGAAGTTATAAATCTATAAATCGAATTGCTTGCTAATAACTTCTTCAAAAATATAAGCCGGAGTACTGGACGCAAATACCCCGTTGATGATGTTTTATCCAAACAATTAAGAAATATTAGAGTAACGATAATAGGATTTCGCAATATGGTGTGACTAACGTACACACGTTCACGCGTTCTTTTCAAGCATTTAACATAAACCACTTGCGTGGATTAAGCTTAAATATAAATAATATCTTGCTTGTTATGATAATACTTTTCTAAACAATTTGCTGCATGTTTGATCATTTGATTCTTTCTCCATGTCTAAAAAAGAATTTAAACTTCTACAAGTACATGGAAAAGTGTATATATTGTTCAAGATTAACTATCCGAACGAAAACAGTAGGACACAATGAGTAAACATTAAACTCACTTTTGTTGTTCAGACTCCTAATCACTTGAGCACTTCTCAAAAAATTTATAGAAAGAGCTTAACATAATCTTCGGCAAAATGAAAGCAATTCCCTTGATGAATTTTCTTTTTTGAAATTGATGGTTTATTTCGTAGGGATACGCATAAATGAACATCAATAAAGTCACAGAAAATACTCGTACATATCACATTATGTAACTATTTATTCACACTATTAGAATCTATGCGCTGTTTGGATATGCATAACAACATCTGACACAATTCGTTTTTTGAAGAATTATTAGATTCCATAATTTCAGTTAATTAGCTTCTACAGGGGTATAACTCGCACCCACAAATTTGTAATCAAGCATATTGATAGCATAACCATTTCTGTTTCCACGACTCAAACCAATTTATCCACATGTTACTAACCTCTTGCAGCTCGCTAATATACCGTTCAAAAATATGCAACACTTCTGGCCTTGTTGTGAGCTCCTTGTTGCTGTTGCTCTGGCCTTGTTGTGAGCTCCTTCTATCTATAGTAGATTATATAAGAGTCAATTTTGTGAAATACCAACAAATTTTAAGTCAGGGTCGCCAATTGCTTTCAATTGAATACATAAGTTATTACTTGTTTCAAATCATATTTAAACCGCTGGTTCAGTTAATCCATTTGCTTCATATAATATGTTGCAATGATAACTACCATTTATTTCAAGAGCACGTAATATATCTAATAAATCACTTACCATCGGAGGTCTTGACAGAGCATGTCCTTCAAAAGCGGCACGGCTAAACATAATTCATCTTGACAGACATGGGTTTGATGGATAAGAAGTGTTTGATAAACCTTCTCTTTGACCCATTACTCAACCTGACCCATTTTGAATTATTCATGTCATTATAACACCACTGCTACGAAAGGCACTTCTACTTTTAATCTATACACTCAAGTTCACCATATGAGGTTTCTTCTTGCCTTGGAC